>CAXKVY010000364.1:0-312500 GCA_964058915.1 Tetropium fuscum
CAACGATTACATTGATTTACCCTTGATTCAGTATCTTGTATGTATGTTAGTATGTATATATTCTTTGTTATTACTACCACCAGAAAAGGTTTTCTGTCAGATACAACTTCTAAAGGTATTAAGAAATTAAATAGAATACGTATGGCCCTTTTCCAACAACAAGTATATTCCTTTTTGGTGATAAATTGCAATTTTTTTGTAAACAAAAATAACGGTTCGCATATTCGCAATATTCAAATAATGAATGACTCCAGGAAGTCCCCACAGAAGGTACACGTAAATGATATGCTTATAGTAGTACATTCTGAATTTGTCCAGTTTTTAAACTACAACAACTCTAAATGACATTTTATTTAGCTGTATTTTAGTTCAATTACAACGCTAATCCAAAGTCTAATCCCGTTTCATCACATCAATGCTATTGTGGATTGTACCTAAACCATTTGCGGTTTCCCCGAGTTCTATTTAAAGCTGTGGAAATGGAAATTTAATTGCAGTTTGAGTCCTCCCCAGCCTGATTTTTTAAATGTCACTCTCCAACTTGTGCATTATGAACTAAACTGATTTTAAATAATGATATTGTCTTCTTATTTAATGGCATCTAATTATCATTAAATACAGGGTTTCACTAATACTATTAAATGTAGGTAAATTATCACATGAAAACATCGAAATATTTAAGTGTTTCATGGTAAATGTCGGTCACTGCCGTCACTTTAATAAGGACACGCGTGGTTAGTTGATATTTCTTGATGATTTTTCAAATGTGCCAAAAATAAAGCAACGAATTAAAAAAATCTGATAATCTGAAAATTCAGTTAGTGGAAGTGTTTTCCAATAATCCTTGAAGGCATTGAAACTAGGTCAGAAGTGAAATACAGAGTAAGAGGGCGACATTGCGATTTTCCATGATTTGCTTAGACCGCCACCTATGCTACTTATATCCGCCACACGACAATTGAAAAAAGGAAAAAATGCGAGATAAAACTTCTGATATCGCCACGTCTTATTTTTGTACTATAATGGGGTATTTTCGCATTTTTTAACAATGGAAGCATAAAGTAAATGGAAAAAAAAGATACCCGTATTTTTTATTTTTTTGTTTAGCTCTAAAACAAGCTGTAAAATAAATAAATAAAATCATGTGACGTCACTAAGCGCAAGTATAAATAGTGCGGCAAATGTAGTGATTTTTAGGGTATTATGTCTATAAATTGACGGCAGCGACGCCTCACTGCTTCCTGTCGGCCATTGCTGTTGATATTAGTATTTATATATACATATATAAGATATATATTTAGTGATTTGTGTATTTTCGCTTAATGACGTCATATAAATTCAAGCTGCAATTAAACACGTATTTCTGAATAAAGCGCATTATTTCTTATGTCAAAAATTATGGAAAAAAATGTACTTGTTGAATATGCAATTGCCCATTTTTGTTTCGATCGAGCGAAAATATCCCATTATTTACACAAAGAAGCCAAATTTCAATTGCTTGGATTAAACATCAAACCGGCCGGCATAGAGGGAAACGAAAAAGTAGACGAATTGGCAAAGATAGCTTGCGAAGTAAATATATATAATAACAAAATACATATAAACTTGTATAAATATTGAAACATATTAATTAATGGCTAATAGACTACGCTTCTCAGGCCAACAAATTCACAAAAAAAATATGATGTGAGCTCGACAGAAGCTTCAGTTGCATATTTTATCACACTTCCCACCCAGTGTAAATGTTCCGTTTTGATTTATTTACCATTTATTTCAATGTATAGCAGTTGAGATAGACATATTATGTAATTTTAATAGAATAAAAGCAGTGTTGCAATAAGTGATTTTATTTTACTTATAAAATTATAACCATTTTATAGTTAGTCCAGTTTTTTTCAGATTTATAGGAAATTTATTGTATAGCTTTAAATTCAACTTATTGCCGGCTGTGTTAAATAAGATCTGGGAGTCTAATAAATAAATTCCGTTTATCTGGTAAAATCTGGAGTGCCACAGGATTCCGTCTTGGGTCCATTATTTTTTAATATCTTTATAAATGACATTGTGTATAATTTGAATATCTCTTGTCTGTTGTATGCAGATGACCCAAAACTCTCGAATCAGTAGCAAGCAATCATGATTGATTGGCAGTTCAAGCAGCAATCAGTAAAATATTATTGTGGCGTAAAGCATAAAATCTGTAGTTAAATGTTAGTAACTGCTTCATAATTACATATTCCTTAAAGCAGTCCTCTATTATAATATTCACTTATGTTTTAGACAACTCACTGCTATCTAGATGCAGTAATTTTCGAGACGTCGGTCGGTGTCACTTTTGACAGCGGAAATGTTCATTTGTTAATTGTTTAGATAGAGCTAATTAACCCTCTTATGCCATAGATAGAGTAGACAATGCCCATCATTAGTCAATTAATTATAAGTTTATAAAATATAATTAGTTTATAAAAAATAAAAAAAATAGGTTTAACTATTAGGATTTTGTAAATAAGCGCGGGGTGCATGATCAATTGTTATAAATATTTCACTATTTCACTTCATAAACATTTCATTTCAGTGGGGTGCATGATATCACCCCACGTTTTTTTTACAAAATCTCAATAAACATTATTTTTTAATTATTACTTCGGTTTCTCCCTTTTTAAGTTTTTTTAAACTATAATTTATGTTACATTTTAGTTCGGTTTCTCTATAAAGCGGGGTTTTTTAATTTTTTTTAAACTATAATTAATTTTTTACTTTTTAGTTCCGTTTGCTTTTATAAAGCGTGTTTTTTAGTTTTTTTACTATTTTAAGTTTTTTTCTTTAAAAACGTGATTTTTAGTTTATTTAAACTATAATTTTTTTCGCTAAAAATATGTTGCTTAGTTTTTCTTTCAGCTATAAACAAGATTAATTTTTATGCTGTGTGGTTCGAGATTTAATGAATGTATAGCTTTCAGTAAACTCTATGTTGTGGCGAATGCGCCAGTGTGAGAATTTTATATATATATCCAGGTTTTTGTTGTTGCTGGTGAGGACATGAGGACAGACAGAGCTGTCAAATTATTGTACTGTCATCGGACCTTGATAAGTGTGCAAAGATTCAGTTCAATCTGACCTTATGAAGTTGGTGAAAATCTCGTTTAAAGATTCCATTACAAGATATATACAAACATATAGGTGAAGCTAATAAAAGCGTGTTAAAAGTACGCTAATTTGTAAGCGTGTTTTTTTTCGCAAATTTTTGTGCTGTGTGGTCTAAGATTTAATAAATGCATAATTTATAGTGAACTCTATGTTGTGGGGAATGCGCCAACGTGAGACAGTTTTCTATATCGTGGTTTTTGATGATCCTGGTGAGGATATGAGGACAATGTTTGCAAATTATTGTACTGTCATCGGTTCTTGATAAGTGTGCAAAGATTAAGTTCAATCTGACGTTTTGAAGCGGGTGAAAATCTCGTTCAAAGATTCCACTATTAGTAGTAATGAAACCGGTATTTACTCTTCTTTTAACTGAAGTTCTGAAGTTCAATTACAAAAAAATATAAGCCACAAGACGAGTCTATTAGTTCTCGTCCATCACGAATTGCCAAAAGTTGGATCTCATTAAGTGAAACTGTTTCCAGCAATTTATCATGAATATAATTACTAATTTAGGAACGCGATAGATACTTAGTTACTTAGTGTCCAATACGTGGTTCCTCCATACGAACTCGAATAAACAAAAGAGTGCTTAGAAGTTAATGATGTTTAAAATAAAGACATGACGACGGATATTTAGTAGACAGACAACAGACAAGATTGAAATAGAAAGGTTGTTGCGATTACAACATAGTTTATTGGACATTCATTGCTGGTTTTTTGTTCCATTTTAATTACTTACAAAACGCAACTCACGTTATATATAGCTGATATGACGTCTTCCGAACAAAAACAATATGAAGCAATAAAGTCGAATAAAAAGTGGATTAAAGGCACCTCCTACGCGTTTCAAGTGCTATTTTAGCAGCGAGTGGGTTGTCTGCGAGCTGGTGAATGAAATCACGTGACTACACCCAATAAATAACAAACACAAGTGGTTTTTTCTGCACGGGCACGTTGCACTTTTCAGTGTTAACATGTGACCAGGACTGCGCATTTCTTGTTACGGTTTGTACGGGATTAAGCAAAGTGGGATGAGAGTTTCCTAACAAGACATGCAAAATAGAACATTTGCATGCTAATCATCTGCAGATACGATTTTAATTTCAGCTGAAATATCATCAAGACCTTTACAAAGCAGTTAATGGAAATAAAGACGCTTTCATTATCGGCCGCTATATTCCAAGGTGCTTAAATACACCGCTTGTTGGAGTACCTACACATGTTTATAATAAATTGAAGTAGCGTAATAAATTGCCGCAGAATGTGGCTAATGGGCATTTGCATGTACCTATTATATCTAACTGCATCTTGGAAAAACTATTATTATAGTAGTAACATATGGGTCCATAATGTTTTTGTACTATTTGGATAATTGTTATTTATTTATCACCGCACAAGCATAAAGTTTAAAAATTCTTAAGTGGCTTTCTGCGTTAGTCTTGAGTCACAAGATAATTCATCAAAATATTTTTTTTAATTTTTCGTGTCCTTTTATTACAAAAAACGGGGTTAATTTCCTATTGACTTCCTAAATCAGTAGCTTCAGTCTTGACACTATCAAAAATATTGCGGTTATCCTGTATTTCTCCTAAAGCAAATTTTAAACGTTTTGTGTCTTAGTCTAAATCTGTATAGTTATTTTGTAGCACTTTGGAAACTAAATTTAGAACATTTAGTACACTTCATTCAAAAACAATTATAATTACAGTTTCAAACGGCTATTAGCTAATATTTTTTAAGGCCGTGGACCTCGTTTTTTCTGAAGTTTTTTTAATGGTGTTATATTTTACTTAAGGTTTGTATAGCACTTCGGAATAGATAAAACGCAAACTGTGCAAAGACTGATATCGTGATGACCACTTTGTGGGACATATCATTTTTAGAGTATATTTAGAATTAAAAACTGACATGAGTATTGCCCATCTAAGAATGCTATGTCCAAAAAAATAATTCTAAATTCTTTCCAGAAAATCGTAGAGTTTCTCATATCAGGCGTATATTTTACTGCATCATTTATAACTTTACAGTACCACATTTAAGTTATGTACAGCGCAATGCACGTGTGCAGCTTTGGATTGTTTCTTTAAAATTTTAGCCTGCAAACCATTATTAATTATTCCTTTCATGTTAGCGGTACCATCGCACCCCTGCGCATATTATTTCTTTATATCTAAAAGATTGTTATCAAAATAATTTAGGAGTTTTTCTTCTACTGCCTCTGCAGCTTCCACAAATCCCAAAACCCTGTCCTATATAATGATATTGCACGTCCTATCATTGATATCTTAACTATAATACTAATCTGATCAATTTTGCTAATAAAGGGTGTCTCAAAATTAACGCAAGATTTGAATTTGCCGCCATTTGTGCAGTAAAGTGTTGGTAACCCTAAACAATAAACAACTCGATAGCTGACCGTTTAGGGAGCGTTACACGATAGAACAACGTGTCTTCATTATTGAACAATATTTCAAAACTAATGAAAGCTTGGTGGCCGTCGTTCGAAAATTTCATACAAAATATGGTCGGAATAGTGTTTTAACTTCGTCAACTGTGAAGAGATTAATTGAAAAATTCAGGGAGACTGAATCCGTCGGAGACAAAACACACTGGTCGTCCAAGAACAAGCCGATCAAATGTCAATATCGAAGCAGTGCGTGAGAGTGTCGGTGATAATCAAGAAACCTCAATTTGGCGTCGTGGACAAGAATTGCAAATTTCAAGAAGCTCTCTACAGCGTATACTCACTAAAGATCTATGTCTCCATGCTTACAAAATTCAATTAACGCAACAACTGAAGCCTAATGACCATGAACAGCGAAGAGACTTCGTTGAATGGATTATTGAACATCAACAAATGGATGCTGATTTTTCGAGCAACATCATCCTAAGCGATGAGGCACATTTTCACCTTGATGGCTTTGTTAATCGCCAAAATTGCCGCTTTTGAGGTTCTGAGAACCCACATGTGATTGTCGAAAAACCAATACATCCACAACGTGTTACTGTTTGGTGTGGATTTTGGGCTGGAGGCATAATTGGACCATATTTTTTTGAAAATGAGGCTGGTCAAGCAGTGACTGTTACTGGTGCTCGATATAGCGACATGATAACACAGTTCTTTCTGCCGAAATTGGATGATATTGATGTGGCCAATATGTGGTTTCAACAAGACGGTGCCATATGCCATACAGCCCGTGAAAGAATTCAATTACTGCATGTGACATTTCCAGGCCGTGTACTCTCTCGTTTCGGTGATCAGAATTGGCCCCCTAGATCGTGTGATTTAACACCATTAGATTTCTTTTTACGGGGTTATTTGACATCACAGGTCTATGTCAACAGGCCCACAACCACCCGTGCATTAAAGGAGGAAAGTCAACGCTGCATCAACGAAATTCAGCCACATTTATGCAGAATGGTCATGGGAAATTTCGACAAACGAGTGCGTATGTGCATGCAAAGCCGTAGAGGCCATTTGCCCGATATGTTATTCCATAAATAACCCTATCCTATGTATTTTATGATAAATAATTTTATCAATAAAAAAACAATCAAAAGACTAAAAACTGTGTTTTCTATTTAATTCAAATCTTGCGTTAATTTTGAGACACCCTTTATCTTATGTCATGTTAATTATTCTTGCAAAAAATGGATATTTATTTATTGCACTAAAGATTGCACTTTTTACTTGTTCAGCTAAGACATTTATTGTCTTATTTTGCACAGCAGATATTTTATGCTGCCTTTTTTTCGCAAGTAATTCTACGAGCCCAGGCCCCTTCTGCTACACGGGCCCGCACATTCTGCACAACCCTATTTACGCCACTCTGTCAACATAAGACGTAATTTGAAAAGATCAGAACACGATCACATGATCAGAACAAGATCAGGTAAAAAAATCGTCCATTTTCAACTGATCGCCAGTGTACATGTTTTATTACATTTTATTTTTAATCTAAATTAAAATAACATTTTTTAATGTAAGCATGTACATAAAAAACAATGCATCAGTGTAATTAGTTCAGTGTAATCATTCCATCTTCTAGTTGCTTATGTCTGGATAAATGAATGTTCACTAGACACCGTCTCATTAATCATATATCAATTATAGACGAGTTAAAAATACTAACGCAGAAAAACTGTGCCTAAATTTGGACACTAATTTAATAATAATAACCCATCGACTCTTGAATTTAAACATTGGTACTTACAATCATTCTTAATGATAAGTTAATGAAGCAAGGTCCTCGAAAACTGTAATTCCGACCACCCTGGTAACTATGATTTTATATTAAATACAATTTTTTAATTTCAATTCTTTCGTTTCCCTCATAATTATCCGACCGATAGTCGTGCTCTTTTCAGACTGCACTTTTAAGAATCAAGTCAGCCAGATGATTGTAATGGATTGTTATGTAATGAATATGTTGAAAGCAAGCGAAGAATTATAAATCACTCGCCCACTATGATGCGAGAAAGCTAAATTATGGATCACATGAAAAACTTACTTGGCGAAAAAGATCAAAGCCAGTGTTTATTATTTATTTTATTTTAATGTACTGTTTGTAGCGACTTTGGGAATCCGCAAATATTGATTTCAATGAATAATGAATTGAAATTTTAATACTTAGAAAATAACGTTAACGTTATCAGAGGGTATACAGATTATAAATGACTTACTTGAGTTACTTATTGTCATATTAGTGTTCAACAACATTACAGATTCATTGGGAAAGAAAAAACTCAAACAATCAAATCTTTCACTGGGCATATGTTAGAGAATATTTTTTAAAGTCATTCTACAAGGATTAGAGTCTGTGTATGAAAAATTAATCGATTTCACGCAAAATTTTGTTACAGGTACGTCATAGGGAATACTTAGCAAATTATAAATACGTACAGACGTACAGCCAGATTTGCCCTATTTTTATAAACAAAGACCAAGTCAGTAAATCAGTTTTTGAGCAGGAAAATTATCCGGTTACGTTTTACAGAAAAAAATTATAGGTATTAAAAATACCATTAGTTTCATTTTTATGCGTTAAAATCGATAAATAAATCGACATAATAACGAAAAAGCATCTTTTATCCACTATTTTATAAAAGTTAATAACTTTCTTAACGTTTTATTTGAATGTCTCGGATAGTTATTAAAATTAATGAAGCAATAGGAAATAGTTACCATGAATGTATGTGACCCCAGAAACACAAGATATCAGTTCGTGATGTGTGATTTGAATTAAAAATTTGTGAAAAATATATATATTTTTTGTGACCCTCTTACCGCCTTGCGGTTTATTTTCGGGCGCCAGCCTGTTTTTTACCGTGTAGGTGCACCACTTTTCCCTACAGCTGGTACTGTAGGGGACCTCGAATAACTGCAATGGAGAAGACGGTACGACCAGGGGTCACGGAATTCACACGGTAAAGGTATCTATATATCTATATAAAATTTTATACTGATTCTTTATTACTATATATCTGACTCTGCTTACTTTATAAGTCCTAAAACAGATAATTATTTTTTTTAAGACAGGTAATATTAATTACTGAAATATATCTTCAAATTCCTATTATTTTTTTCTGTTCTAATTCTAGGAAAATTTTCCGGAATTAAGAAAAAGGCCGGAACTTTCCACTATTTTTTTCGGTCCACCTTGTAGCTAACGGCTCGGATATTGGCAAAATATGAGTGTTTTGTATTTTCCGGAAATGGTATGTTTTCACATTATTACGTAAACAGAACTAAGTCGGGAATAAAATATTAATACCTGTGGAGGAACAAATGGTCAATATTTACTTATAATCTAAAATATAATAATATAATAATTATTATATTTATATTATAACTATGTTATATCATAATTTGCAGTTCTACTATTAATACATGAAATTTCAAACGATTTATCACATTCACGCTTTAAAATAGCAACTTATTTTGAAACGGTAGCATATGGATAATTACAGCTCTGTATCTTAAATCAACCGAGAAGAAATTTAATAAAACATATCCTTTATCGGAGTCCTTAAGCATTAAGATACAAAATACTGAAAATACCCATTCATTGCCGTTGCTTAAAAACATAATGGACTTACATTAGAAGAAAATATGCTTCTGCTTTTGCTAGTTGGTACTTTAATAACAACTCTATTCGATATTGGGTGCGTCAGTAATACTACTTTTTAATGAATTAACTAAACCAACAATCGCTACTATACAACCACATACTCTAGGAATGGCGCACCTATAGCGTTAAGTATTTAGTAAACTATGGTTGGATTTTATTATTCAATATACATATTCTGGATTTGATGTCGCTCTAAAGTTGTCTCCACCCTACCTTTATTTAATTTCGCCCGCTTGCAATTACCCACTTTAGATTCAAACTGACATTTATGATTTATATTTGCATATATTTAGTAGGGAATGGAATACATTTACACTTGATACCTTTGTATTGTCTGCGTTACCACCAGCCGTTTGCACAACAAAAATGTTTGTTTAAGCGGATTTGAGTCTGCATTATCATTTTTGTTTTTTTGGGCTGGCTTTTGACATCGAGATGGTTTAGGCATTAAATATGTGATATGATAAAAAATAAAGCTATCGTTGATATTCACGAATGTTTTTCTAGGTCACAAATATTTTCCTGGCTCTGGAATTATAGGATCATGCAGGCTCTTTCAGCTACTGTTGCAATATGCAGGCAGTATAGTATAGTATAGAATAATTATGGATTAAGTAATACATAATTATCGTTATAAAAGGTTTAATTATGATAGTTCAAAAACACAGCGGTAAAAAAGCGGCAGAATAATGTATCTAAAGAAATCTTATCACAACTTTTTTGTACTAGAAGAACAAACACAATATGATTTCCTTTCTGGAAACGCATTAAAATTTATTTTCATTCAAGTAATAAAAAATAATGTGAACTTTTTCATTCAAGTAATAAAAAATAATGTGGACTTTCTCAAATAATAATGTGTACTATCATTTTCATAATCTATTTTAGTAGCGTCAAGTCGCAGTGGCGGCTCGTGACTAAAGCATCAGGTAGGGCAGACAAATTTAATATTGATAATAAATTTGGGCCGCGAAGCATTAATGGCGCGAAAATTTTTCAAACTTTCTAGGTCACGCGTTTTTCTGGAACTTCATTTTTCAATGAAAATCCATTTACAAAAAATTACAGGGTTTCACAAAAATGATTTTTGGAAAAGTATCAAACTTTTTTGAAATAATATTTATTCACGAATTACTGATGTTATAAATAAATTGAAATAAACAAAATATATTTTATTAGATTGTTAAATATTTTTTATAAACCAATAGGTATTTCGTTTGTCGAATTTACGATCAATGATTCAACGAATTTTAATTTTCCTTGACGTATTTCGATTTTTTTATTTAACTCTAGTTTGTCAATTTACTTTTGGATTTTTAAAGTAATAATCTTTTTCTTGAATTTTTGATATGAGTAGTTTGTGTGTTTGAAAAAAAAGAACAGCTCGTAGGTATATCAGAACGTTCCAAAAATAAACAGTTCAGCAAGAACCAACGGGAAGTTCAGAGTTCATTAATACTTGCAATTAAATAATTTTTAATGGTTTTCGACAGACCACTAAAAACAGTAGATTCATCCAAAAATTCTTTGAATGTATTATCATATTTGGAAAGTAGACTTGCAAGCTGGCTGGGAATAAATGCTTTATCATCAAAATCTAAACTGCAAATTACATCGCAAAAAATTACAAAATACGAATATTACGAATAGGATAAGAAATATTTAAATATGTAAGGTAAGTAGGTACCTAATCAAATCACGTCAATCATGAACGACAAGACGAAAAGCCGAAAAATCGAAGGAAAAACTAAATCCACATACCTACTCTACCCGGTATTGTATCTTGTATCTGCACAATACAACTGTGATCTAAACTCTAAACTGAAAACAGAAAACAGTGAAATCTGAATCCTTAATCATATGACTCTGTAACACCAATCACTAATTAGGGGCTGAAGCTGAAGGGCGCGAATCGTGGACGTTACATCACTCAAACCGCGCCGATGGGCAAGCCCGTAGCATAATATACAAAATAATGCACGAAATAGGCGCGCTTGCACTGAATTCCTCTTCAAGTCGGTTTAACAAGTCTATTTTAATTAAAAATCAAAAAATATATTCCCCACTACTTGATTGATGGGGTATCGTTACTTATTAGTTTTATTACTTGTTAGATTTTAGATTAGATATTAGCAATTACTAGATACATGATACGTACATAATTCTATAAAAATCAGCTGAAAAGCTAAAGAATGAAGGGCGATCTTATTTTCGTATACCGATATGTAAAATAATTAGTTTCCTACACGCCTAACCTATAGGTAGGTTATAATAAATACTTCGATTAATTGGTTTTTAATAAATATTAAATACCGTGGTTCTAATACTAGATCAAATTTTAAATCCCGTACAATTCAGTGGTAATTATAATAATAAAGTTTTTATTATTATAATTACGTACCACTTCAATTGTACGGATTTAAAATTACATCTAGAACCGCGGTATTTAATATTTATTATTAAGTTTTAAGACAAAAATTATTAGTTCGGCAAATAGTTACTTTGCCGCTTCAGAAAAGTGACGGTCGACTGGCGCAGGTCAGCCTACGGGCCAGCCCATCTCAGACTGTCTCAGGCTGGATACTAGAGATGGTACTGAACCGGTGATATTGATGAACCGGTGAGAACGGTTCGGTTCTTTTTGCTGAACCGTTCGCAATACCTGTTACCGTTCAGCCGGTTCAGCACAGACCGTTTCGCACGGCATGCTGTGAAAGTTCCAGTTCAGTTGTTCATTCTACTCTGGCAACTACGCATGTATCATGTATATAACGGACTTTTTTTATTGAAAATACGAATCGGCGGTAAATTAATCATAATGAATAAAAGAACTAGCGCCGTGTGGATTTTCTTTACGATTGCGGACCCAAATAAGCAATTAGCTAAATGTAATTTATGTAAACAGGTCCTCTCGTATAAGTAATCGATAACAAATCTCAAGACATATACTTGGCAGACACCCTATAGTTAACATACTAGTTAGTTTATATGTTTAATTTTTATTTTATGTAAAATATATTCAACTCGCATCGAAAAACTTAATACAAGAAGTAAGAAGTACATGAAATTACTGGAACTAGTCCGAACCGTGCTGAACGTCTGAACAGTCAACTGCGTCTGAACTGTCTGGTCTGAAGTTCTGGTTCTGAACATTAGAATTGCAATAACAGGTAACAGGTATAGTTCGTATTCGAGAACCGGTTCACTGAACGGTTAGTCAATACGCGTTCTCAAGAACCGGTTCAGTTCTTTCCGTACCAACCCTACTGGATACAACCTAGGCATACGTTTACCGTTTCGTTGTTCGCACAATTGTCGCCGCGTATACCTCGAACGTATATCGCGAATTAATACAGGCCTGCTTGTCATCTACGGGCTTGCCCATAGCGATGATTAGTCTCCCTCGCGCTATGGGCAAACAGATCGTACCTATTACTAATTTATTTCGGGTGCGTACCGCGCAAAATTTAAATCGGAATCTGATTACTGATTAATAATATACTTTTTACTTTTTATTTATAATCTTACTTAAGACTTTTAAAAATGTGTTATGCTATTGTGTTAAAACATATTGAACATTCTACATGATAATTGAAAATTTTTTTGAATATTGTTTTTTCTTTTATATTTATATCTTAAATCCTAGGGTGGGCACTGTCCACCCTGCCCACCTCGAGGAGCTGCCACTGTCAAGTCGGGTGACTTGAAACACTTTTGACTTTTACAGAACGATATCTGAAAAATGTGTTGTAATTAATCAAACATGTTCTATGTCATATATTGAGTTAAGACCTGTAGAATAGATTTCCGATACTAACAACTTAAAATGTTTTAATTTCAGTTTGACTTTTTTTTTGACTGTCTCCAGTCATACTCCATTCAGGGTGACTCCATTCCGGGTGAGACACCAGCGTTTTCAGACCAACGATACTAGTCAGAATTAGTACGGTCGACTTGAGACTTAAAAATACTTTTTAAAAAGACTTCGTAATATAAGTTTAGCAAAAAAATTTAAAAATCTTGTTGTATGCAGTCTTTATTAAAAGAATATAATAAACTTAAATAAAACTTTATTAAACTTTGGTTTGAACGGGGTAATTATAAAAATTAACAAACTAAAACTAAAAAAAAATATCTTCTTCACAAAATCAAATCAAAAAATTCTTAGGTAACATAGGGGTTTATAAAAAAAATAGTCAGTCGATTATATTCCTATGCAGTTCGTTAGATTTCAATAAAGAAGATTATAGATTAATAATAAGATTAGATTTCAATAAAGAAGTTAGATTTCAATAAAAAAGTTATGTCTCCCGCGCTTGATAATTTGCCGCGTTTCAGGCGGCAAATTATCTGAGACACACTTATCTCAGACGAATCAGGAAATTCCTGAAGTTCGAATATCAAATGTATTTACAAGGTACTATAAAGTAACATATGTGTAAAATGCAGTTAAGTATATATGATAATACATAAGCCTAAGCAAATAATGTTCTCAAATGTTCAATGGAAATATTATGCAGTGTGTTAAATCTATTTTATTATTTGTTATTTTATAAAAGTTAGACCTTTTGTACAGGCTAACACAACATCCTCGAAATTTTGCTTTTCTGAAGTCTGGAGGTACGTGTAGTTTCTAAACATTTTTTGATTATTGTTTTTAGGTCCGCTATTTTTATTTTTGTTGTAATATTTTTCCTAGAGAGGAAAGTTTTCACATGATATTGAAGATCTTGCAATTAACTAATTGCAAAACTGAACTTAAATAAAATATAATATCACCTAGTGATTAATTATTATTATTAATTTAAATAAAAAAAAATAATATAATTTCTCCTTTCTTGCAATTTTAGAATTATTCCATACTATTCAAATTAAAGGTTACACACAGAAGGTTACAATAGCTATTTGTGAAATAAGTTAGGAAAAGTGATTTTTTTTCCTAACGTAGGTTTTTTGATTGAGGCGCCAGGCGAGTTGCTCATATGTTTTTTTTAAATTGTGTTTTGTACATAACTCAAATATCTATTTATCATATTTTTTTATTAAAAATTGTGAATTTTGAAAATGTGAATCAAGAATCCCGAGGGATGTTTTAATGCTTATCTACAGGAAAAGATACAGTCCGACAGGCGTAAGTGGATAGAAATTCAAATAAAAGTCATTAAGATAAGTACCTGCAGTGGATATTAGAATATATGGTTTTCCACAAATTCTCTCTTATTATTATGCAACATACCTACTTGTTTCTAAATATACTTTAGTGTACACCTGAGTCTGCTAAATATATAAATATATAGGTACTCGTAGACTAGGGTTTAAGCGTATAAAGTGCCTCTGCGCTGTGTAGCAGTATGAAGCTACTTAGTTAGGCAACATAAAATACAGTAAAGTGTATTGCAATTAAATTTAACTTTATGATAATTAAATTTTTATCTGTCTGAAGCAACTATGTTGCGAGATAATATATGCTAAACTCCAAAACCAGTGCCTTCCAGTTAATGCATATACATATAAAACGGGTTATTTTCTTAATATAGGTGTTGACTGATAATAATTTACGATAGCTATGGAAGTTATTACAAATAGTAAAAATTTTTTTTGAATAGTCCATCTAAATTTTGTCCTTACTCGGGGGGCTATAATATCCATCCTAGACTATCAGACTATCTATATCAGAAATTTATTAAATTATGTATTTATTAAACTATTTATTGAACTATGTTAAAAAAATAAACAATTGAAAAACCAAATTGCGATTGGATTATATTGTACAACTTGGAAAAAGTAGTCGAGTATTAGCACTAACTACTTAAATAAAAAAGTAGGAGTTTAATTACTTCTTCTAAAAAGTAATTACACTACTAAATACTAGTGGTTAGTATGTAATATAAATGTAACATTTACTGATTTTACTAATTTTTTTAATAATATTTTTTTACTTCAGTTTTAATCGTCTCCGGATGATGCCAACTTGGTTGGCGAAACGCGCCTCGAGCGAAGTAAAAGTGTTTTGGTGTTTGTGGAAACTACTTCCAGTGTGATTTTACTAATGTAAATGTAACATTCCAGAATTAAAGAAAAAATCCGGGTGCAGCACAGTACACGTGATAGAAGTGAATACTTCTTTACCGATTCTTTGAGAGAGTGAGAGAGATAGAGCGAGAGGGGAAAGAAAGAGAGAGAGAGGGGGGAGAGAGAGGTATTGTACATATTGGCTTTATGGTAACTGAAGTGTGACACATATGATCGTGATTCTAAATGGTGTAGATTTCTGGAGAATATAGGATCAATCGTTCATCCTGATTTAGTCGTGGCAATGTTCCGGTTGTTATTCATATCTAAACCGAATTTATCACGAAAAAAGTGAAGTAGTGGTAAGGACGCATCCTCCGTAAAAAGGTTCATCATCCATTTGGATCAGATTCGAAAGCCCAATCCAGATATATCCAGCACGATATGCAGAAGTAATATTGTTTTCTGGTTAAATCCGATTTGTCACGATCGTTTATAAATTATGTCAAAATTTCTTTCCGCTTTAGAACACGGGGGATCGTTGCCCAAGTCAAAGCTGCATTCGATATATCTGTCATATGCTTTATTTCGCATGCGAGACTAAAATGTTATAAAATGTGTCGTGACGCGACCTTGAAAATCACTCTCATGCGGCAAAAGAAGTATTCACTTCTTCACAAATAACATTTAATTATACCCAGGAGTTGCTGTTACTGCTGGGGACGATTCATTAAAAATTTTGGAAACACTTAAATTCAGAGACATTCCGTTTAATTTCTCCCAAACCTTTACGACACCTTGCTATTATTAACCAGTGATATGAGCGTCCATGCAATAGAGCTGCTATCATAGGTAATCACAGTTAAAGATCTCAAACGTACACGAGTCTATACTCTATCCAACGAGAGAATGGACTTGCTTTGCGCATCGGCGACTAAAGAGGAGGGGCTCTGTAACGAACTACGCAGGACCGTCATTCGAAATAACCGTACATTGCGAGACTACAAATACAAACTGTGAATAGGTAGGCAGTAGTAGGTACTTTATATAATTAGGTACCAGGTAGGTATCGGATCCAGGCGCCGGCCCTGGCTACCTGCTGAGCCAATTAAGACGTTGGGGGCGTTGAACTAATGTTCTAAGGGGCGGAGATCTGACCAAAACAGACGAATTTTCGCTCGAGTGCAAGTCCATTCTCTCGTTGGATACAGTATAGTAACGCATACATTAAATACGCTATGATGATTTGTGATTCGGCCGTACGTTTTCGGAACACTGTAATCTTATCACTGATCATAGAACCACGGATTGGTAAACTTCCGCTAAGTATCCTGGAAGAAAGCTTGCATGCTGGCGACTCAAATGAGCTGTGTGGGTTTTACTGAATTTTTAAAAGGTCATTCATAATAACATATGTTGCCATACTCATTAATTTCTAAGTTTTAATTGATGTTTAATTGATGAAATATTTGTTTTATTAAATTATAATCATTTCTATAGGTACTACTAGTTTTGTCTTCTAAGTATTACAATAATTGCAATTTTAGTTTATTTTTGATAATGTTTCTCTCTGATTCTTTATCTTCTACACTTACGTCGTTCTGTGTTACGTTAAGTCTTCATCAATTTTATTACATTTGGTTAGAGTTACATGTTTCTTAAAATCGAAGAAATCATTTTCTTGCTGTTCGTCGTCTGCTTAGGTCAAATCTGAATCAGCGGCATCCAATATGTTGTCAGACAAAAATTGACATGATTTGTCTATCACAATAATTGTTAAAACGTTATGTTTATCCATTGTTGGATTAACTAATTTATATAAATTAACCCACTTCAAATTTACTGTTGGTATCGTAACGGAAGCA
The DNA here is from genome assembly GCA_964058915.1 of Tetropium fuscum. Taxonomy (NCBI): domain Eukaryota; kingdom Metazoa; phylum Arthropoda; class Insecta; order Coleoptera; family Cerambycidae; genus Tetropium; species Tetropium fuscum. The sequence goes on from CAXKVY010000364.1 coordinate 17,156, forward strand.
ATTATGGCCTTTGAAGAATCCTCATTAATAGAGAGGATGGTGTTAAATCTATTTTACAGCTACATAAGGAGTTTTTCCATATCAACAAATTGGAGTTTATGTAAACTTAAATCGCCTTTCAATTTATCTATTTTTACTTTCAAGGATATAATGCTATATATTTAAAAAAAGTAGTTATACTACAAAAAAGTAATCGAAATACGAGAAAGTAGTCAAACTACGTAAAGTAGTTAAGCACTTATAGTAGTTAAATTGCCTAAAGTAGTTCAAACTGAGTTGTTAAGTACTTTTTTAACTAGTTTCCTGATTACTTTATAGAAATTTCAAATAATAGGGTACAACCTACTAAGTGTCAAAAAGTAGTTGGAGTACTGTCGTGATCGAAAAAATACACCTATCTTTTTCTAATGTAAATCTGTCTCTATTTGAAAGCTTGAAATGAATTTTGACAACTAACTGACAATGCCACATAAATTAAAGTTAGATGTACATAACTAGATTTTAGCAAAAATACGTTATAAGACTGGACAAGTTTATCCTATTTTTTTGCTAAAAGTACAAAAAGTAGTTACTTAGTAGTTAGTTAACTACAAAAGTAATTAACTAAGTAGTTAACTATTGCCCAGCTCTGACGTTGCATGTGTTGCTAAGAAATAAATAAATAAATAAGTAGAGAAAAGAAATTTACGATTACAGATCCTCAAATTTAAATTATGGTGTGTAAGCTCATCGAACTGTAATATCTCAAAATATTTATAAACGTCTATTGTGGATTAGTTATAATATTAAGAGCTGAATGCATAACGAAATGCATTAGGAAATGTTGTTTCGTAACTATTTGCAGAGTTTCAGACATTGTAAACATGAGCACATGAGCGTTATTTTCACCAACAATCAAATCAACTTTTGTACTTACCTTTACATCCTAGCTCAGAAAACCCGTAATAAAAATTCTGACAGGCATCGCAGTGAAATCCCTCAACTCCAGGTTGACACTCACATCTCCCAGAATGTGTGTCACATACCTCCGATTTAGAACCCATCACATTGCAGCTACATGGTGTGCATAATGCAGTTACGTTTCCATATCCACTCTAAAATGTAATACCATAATTACAAATAGCATTTCAATGGATACTGATAAACTACCTCACATCGATCACAAGTTCGCCCTGTAAATTTTTCTTTGCATACACACTGGCCGGTCGTGTTGTCACATTCTTTAGATATGGCGCCAATCGGATCACATTCGCACAATTTGCAGTTTGATAGTGATGGTTCGCCATAATGTGCGGGTTTGCATCTTTCGCACTTCCAACCTGAGAAATAAAAGGGTACGTTAAAATTACCGAAACTAAATTGCACCATATGAAGTTCTAAGTGAAGGTGACGTATTTTACATTTACGTTTACGTTCTTTATTTTATGTTTACGTTTATTTGTTTAGTGTCTGCTTATTTGAAGCCATATATTACATAAAAAATATTAAATTCACATTCTTGTTTGTTTTTTAAAAAAATATATACCAACATTATTCAGTACAATGTTTTCAACATTTTCCCAAAAAACCGATGTTTTACTATTTACGTTTTTAAGTAAGCTATGAGGCCTAGAGGCACCATTTTAGAATTAAAGTGAAGTTCAGTTCAGTTCTCTACAAATTCCCAATGACTTTTCTCTATGACCATTAGTTTAGCCGGTACGTCAGGTACATGTCTTGGAAAATAATCCTACCGAAAAATGTTCAATTTTTTGAAAAAATTGTACATCTTTTTACTGGCTGTATCTCTGCAACCAATGGACATTGAGAGCTCGGGTTAGCAGAAAATTTAGTTCGCTTTACAAAAGTATACCCCACAAATGGTTCCTTACGGTAGTTTTTCGAAAAAACTAAAACAGGAGCCAAAATAGGGAACATTCCCATTTTTTTATTGCATAAAAATGTTCTACCATACTGAAAACTAGGATATGTAGAATATGAGGCTTTAATTTCCAATAATAAATTTGTTATAAATTATTAAAGTTCACCATATGAAGTTCGGTAGATTTCTTCAGAGTTGTGAAGCAACATATAAGGGTGTAAACGCAACGAGACTACGATATATGTTGCCACTTATAAGCCTTTTAATACGTTTTTATTAGTTTCACCTGTATATGTATCTTGGAAGGGAATCTTTGAACGAGATTTTCACCCACTTCACCCAGAACGTCAGATTAAATTGAAACTTTGCATATTTATCAAGGACCGATGATAATACAATAATTTGACAACTTTGTAATATCCCTAATAACCCTAATATCCTCATAAGCATCATCAAATATATATAATGTATATATATATATATATATATATATATATATATATATATATATATATATATATATATATATATATATATATATATATATATATATATATATATATAAACATATATAAAACCAGGATAATAAAACCAGGATAATAAAACCAGGATACCAGAAAAAAGTGTGTCTAACGTTGGCGCATTCGCCATAATATATAATTTACATGCCGTTCTTTATTTAGATACAAAACGCGAAACTTTTTAAAGTCTTTAGTTTAAAGAAACTAAAAATACGCTTTTATAGCAAACCGAACTAAAAAGTAAAATATAAATTATAGTTTAAAAAACACGCATTAAAGGGAAACCGAACTGAGAAGTAAAAAATAATGTTTAACTATTAAGATTTTGTAAAAAAGCGTGCGGTGCATGATATCAATTGTTATAAATATTTAATTGATATCATGCACCTCACTTTTTTACAGAATCTGAATAGTTAAACGATATTTTTTACTTTTTCGGTTACCCTTTAAAGCATGCGTGTTTTTTTAGTTTTTTTAAACGATAATTTATCCAGTTTGTTTCTCTGTGGTTTGAATATAGAAGTCACTGCTTGGGCTGGTGTTAGACTATAAAAGATCTTTGACAAAGATCTTTCATATAAGATATTTTATAAAAGTTTCTCAATTCATCCTTACTATCTCAACTTCCTTGAAAATTTACAGTTCTATTACAATATAATATTACTCTACTGCTCGAAAACTTTTGTTAAAAGAAATATTATCAAAAAAATAATTTATAATATATACTTGTCAAATATATTTTATAGTCTAATACTGGCCTTATAACCGACATTCTAGGACACCCTGCACTCTCGGTATGTTGTATTGGATTGGAAATTTATGTCACCATATCAATACCGGAAAAAGTTACTCAGGGGTGAAAATAAGAATCCATACATTATTTTTTCTAGTAACTTATATTGTAATAATATTCAAATAGAAATTTTTATCGGATTTAATGAACCTTTGTTTTGATTTTTTTATAACTGAGATGTTCTACCGTTGCTTTCTCGATTTTGTAAAGATTACTTAAAGGGTAAAACTAAGCGGTTTTATAATGTACCTTCAGTATTTCCTTTGCAACTGAGGCACTGTCCTGTAACTCTATCACAGGGACCACCATTACAGTCACAGGGAAGACAGCTACTTCCAATCTCTAGTGGAGTTCCATAATATCCATCATCACATCTAAACAGAATATCAAGATCGAATAAATAATCAAGAATTGTTCATTATCATAAATGTATAACATATGAATATGCACTATGTATCTACAATGTAGATTCTACACGAATCATTCAAACAACTGAAATATTTGTAAATGAAAATGAAATGATTTGTATTTGAAAATATTTTTCAGTTCGATTATGGTGTTAGAACAAATATTTATATAGTTTTCTTAATTGAGACTCTCATGCTGCACAAGCAGTCTATTTTAAGAGAACCATGCAAATATCTCAGATCTCGTAAATACTTAATCTCGTAATACTAAAAAAAAAAAAATAGGAAAACCACAAGCGTTTATCTCTTCCTTATTTCAAAAGTTACAAAAATAATTAAAGAGATTGAAATTAGACTGCAAAGACTAAAAATTTAAGAACAATATTTATAAAAAAAGCAAGAAGTTTTTTACGCATATTTGTTTCATAGTTGTGTCTTATTTATAAGGTCCTTGTTTTTTGTACTAAACTGTAATAAATAAGTGCAGAGTGAAATTATTAAAAATTGAGTTTTTACTATCATGGCGTGGCTGATTTTTACGAGTCAACGATATGAATTATGGTTTCCATAAAATTTAAATTGTTTATTACATGTTTGAAATCGTTGAAATAGTGATAGGTACTTAAATTTAATGGTCTCGTGGCCTACTTTGAGATTATTCTTTTTATTTTTGCCACAAAAGCCTATGTCAAAAGCAACTTCGTTTTTCAACTTGTTTGATTAATATTAGTATTATTTGCAGTCCTTGCAATCAACTCTCATCCCTTTAATTTATTGAGAGCATATCTATTGAGAGTAATATAACGTTTGCGTAATCTAAAGAATATTGTCTATTACTATTGATACTTACATTTCGCAATGATCTCCCGTATAACCCTTGGGACATTGAGTACAGACATAATTCCCCTCATCTTCTATTTTCTCCACGAAGTAATCGAGCTGGCAACTAGGACTAAAGTTATTTTCCTCATTTTCCAGGGGACATGCACATTTCTTACAATCTCCAGGAGTTCCCCGTAAAGGTTTCCCATAGAAACCCGGGGCGCATCGTTCGCATTTTTCACCCATGGTGTTGTGCTGACAGAAGCATTCTCCAGTGTTCGGGTTACAAGTTTCAGAGTGGCCGTTGCAGTCGCATTTCCCGCAAAATCCTTGTTCTTGGTTATTTGAGGTATTAGCGTAGATCCTGACATAACCGAATGCGCAGCTCTCGCAGGATAAGCCGGTATAACCTGAAGGCGGGAATAATCTGTTCATTAATGTATCAATAGACAGCACAGCAATATGTCAATATGGAAATGCGCGAACACGATTTTTTTTTAAATTTTTAACTAGTACAGTTATCATAACTCAACCTATTAATTGCATGTGAGTGTATGTGTATACTATAAACTTAAATGTGTTTAGTACAAACTTAAAACTGTCTTAATAATAACAAATTAAATTGGTTTTTTTTTATCTAAATGTGATTTGATGAACAATATTATCAGTTAATCCCTGAGGGGTATAAACCAATAAACTTGATGGTTTGCCAACCATTGCCATTTAATTAACCATGCGAAAAGCACGGATTTTATAGATCCAACCGACAAATTGACATTGTTTGGCCTTGTGACTTATTAATAGTCATTGCGAAGCCAAGAGAATTGGAAATTGTAAACGTTTGAATGGAATGGGCAGCCTGAGGTGTCGTTCAAGTTGGCCCCCCAACTGCAGTAACCAAACCGAAATGTACGTCATAATTTTGCCCTCATTTTGCACAACTTTGCACACCCTATCCCGAATTTTGCACAATTTGCCCTTGGAACTGGAAAGGGAAAACGCACGGAGGGGGGCCAAATTGACGGTAGCTCCCCGATTTGCGCGAATGTAAATAATTTTACAGTTGTTATAATCTTTGAATTTCGCACAAATTTATGCTCCAGATGACAACAATTTTTTAGCCATTGTAATCTTTGAGTTTTGCACAGTTTTGCACACCCAGCTCCATATTTTGCACATCATCAGTTTAGCCCCCAGAGCCTCTTATGAAATTACCTTCAGCCCCCATGCTCCAGATGACAACCATTTTTTAGCCATTTTGAGTATTGCACATCCATTTTTAAATTTTACACAGCCTCAGTATAGCCCCCTCAGCCTCTTGAAAATTACCTACAGCCCCTCGCACGCCCCAGGATGAAACCATTTTCTAGCCATTGTAATCTTTACATTTTGAACAATTTTGCAAACCCATTTTTAAATTTTGCACAGCCTTAGATTAGCCTGATTACCTTCAGCCCCCCACCATGCTCAAGATGATTATATAGTCACATTCGGTGTCTAAGATAACGTCTGTCGCCAATCGGCAATGGCCTGTGGTGTAGCGGGTTTTTTCCTTTTTTTTAATGTGTTCAATACAAATTGTACTAGATTTTTGAAATGGGTAGTACAGTAGGCACTAAAAAAAAGGTTATTGTATCTACTAAATAAGTCCAATTGTATACCCTGGCCATCATCTCCTCGAATCACAAAATTACATTATTTTCCTGCCATTCTTACAATTTTGCACCCTGGATTAATAAAGTTAAATATTGTGTCCAAGAGGCTAGTGCCAAATTCAAATTAAAATCCCTAGTAATCTACGAACTTCAGAGAATCTTCAGAGTGATGTACGATTTGTTTTATTGATCATTTATTGAATGTTGATTTTAAATTCAAGTATGATCAGTCCTAAAGTCCCTAGATTACTAGTAGTCTTTAATTTTGTGTTTGAATCTGTTGGTAGATTTTGTTACTGTTATTCGATTTCGAATGTTATCGACTGTTACATAACCGGTGCATTTTCTAAGGTGCATAGGTGTAGAATAATTGAAAATAAATTGTAGGTATACATTTTTAGGCGATAGTGAAAGGCACAACCTGGCGTGGTGGTGATTTGTCGGCGTGTCCTAATCCAAATTTCGGCGGGTTCCGTACGACAATAGCGACAAACGATATTTTGCATTTCACGACTTTTGTCTAATGAATAATAGTTATTTATGCAACAAGTGCAAAAAGTAAATGTTTATGTCGAAATGTTTGTTCTCGGCCTGACGATGACGGCTCGTTGGACAATTTCCCGTCACGTGCAATAAACACTTTTTGTACGAGTTGTATACAATATTTTTTCTACGTTCATGCAAAAACCAAAACACGTTTAATTAAGGTGGCATTACTGTCACGACATTAGGTGACATGTCATGATCTTTATGTCAAAACACTGTAGTAGAATAACAGATGAGTGTAATAAAAAATGTATTAAACTAGTGCAATAGAGAACCAGTTTTTGAATTAAATATAGTTCAATAAAGTTTTGTTTTTTGCATGAACGTATAAAAAAACGTTTAATTAGATTTATCTATATTTTCATTTAAAAAAATATGTGTTATACCTACCTAATTGGAATGGAATTTAGGCCTAAAATTAAAAAACATATATCTTTATTTATAATTGATTGAATTATTAAGATGCGTATTCAATTATGCAGAAGAACCGAGATATCAAAAATTATTTTAACAAATGTTGGCCATGGAATGGAAAACCTATGAAGGTAATCTCAGGCAATCGGAGGATAATCTGAGGCTGTGCAAAAGTTCAAAAAATAGGGGTGAAAAATTGTGCAAAATTTAAAGATTATAATGGCTAGAAAATGGTTGTCATCTTGAGCATGGGAGGCGCTGAAGAAAATTTTTCAAGAGGCTGTGCAAAATTTGGATATGAGTGTGCAACATTGTGAAAAATTCAAAGATTACCATTACTAGCAAGCCCAAAAAGGTGTACTGTGGATTTAGAGGACCAGCCTGGCCCATCAAAGATGTACAAGAAATACGACAAATAACAATTTCCCTCACAGTACTGTACATTATATACAATAAGGTGCTTCATATTATTACATACATTTTAAATATTGTATTTACTTTAAAAAAAAATTAATATAATTTACAAACTTTTCTAATATTTGCTTTCTTATCTCAAGAACTTTTAATAGTTGTACCTCAGGAACTATCAGGTCTACATGGACCAAATTGGTCTGGTTTTGTTGCAAATTTAGTGTACTTTAACAACGTATATGATGACATTTGCCATAAAATGAGTCCTTAGTGGTCAACATTGATAAAAATTTAATCTGATATTTCCTTTTTTCTTGGAAATTTTATCTATATCTTAGAAACTATTTTGGGCTACCGAGACCAAATTGTTTTCATTTTGTTGCAAATTTAGTCCGAAATTTAATGGTTTTTAGGTTTTTGACAATGATACGGAGAGCTTTCGTGGATTTCTCATTACCACTTCATCACATACAACATATAAAAAATCAGAACTACCTCATCTGATGAAAGTGAAAATGTACCAATTCCATAGACTACATAGTTACAAACGGAAAATGAACGGTTACGATTTCTGGCGGCGAGGTAAATACCTAAACACATACTTATAGTAGTTTCCTTTCATTGGATAATTAATCATAACTAATAATATACATATGTATAGAATAGACACCTAATGATAGTGATTTCATAAAATTCATCTTCATAACTCTTACCTGATGGACAAGAACATTTCTCCACGCCGCTATATATCTCACTCTGATCTCCCATTTTAAGAACAGCTTCTTCCAAAAGTGCCTCGATCTGATCTGTGTGAAAAGTGGAACGAAGCAGAACATGTTTTATGTCCAATAAAACACTTAGAAACTGATGCCTGGCAACGGGCCCTAGGTGATAATCAGATTGTCTCAGTCTTGCAATATCCTTGACATCGCTCGGTATGATGTACCAGCCATTTTCGTTAAGTTTTATCGAGAAGCTCATTTTAGATGACGTGTACATATCATCGCCGAAAGCTATCTTTAAGCCGTTTCTGCCTACAAGAATAATATTCGGCCCTACAGTAGGTTCACCACTGGTATCTCCCCGCATTACCACCCACTGGACCTTAAACAGAAAGTTTGAGCTGTAAGCTTCGAGTTTGTTTCCTAAATATTCTTCAGGTGCCAGCCAGTAAAGGGATTTAATCCCCGAAAATTCGTAGTTTCCCAGCGAGAACACACTTTGACCGTTCCAGTTGGGTTTTACAGCTCGGGTTACTTTTAAGTCGCTAATACGCCAGTCCTTTAAAGATTGGATCTGAAATTAAATATATACGTTTAGAGCAGCAAAGGTCAGACAGTATGGTTAATATTCTAGGGTTGCATATGTGGCTTTTTAATAGGTCGTGTTTTACATTTAGCCCGTGTAAATATATCTCTGGGGAAATACGCTTAATATAAATCGCGTACACCTGGAGACCGGTAAGTAATTTCATTTAATTTAGTGCTTGAAATATCTCGATTTTCCACATTGGTACTTAAAATCTGCGAGATAGAGCTGTATTTTTAGTAGGGTTTATTTTCGTCCTTGTGATTATTAATTGTTTCTGTAATTTCCTGTGTAGAATGAATGAATCCCGTAAATTTAACTAATGGCAATTTATTAATAATATCTTTAGGATTGGCATATTAGGGAAAAAAATTGGGGTTCAGAGGAGGGTCTTGCTATAGTTTTGATTTTCTCACCCTTTCTGTTTTCTGGGTTACTGAACATAAGTTTGCGGGCAAAGTTTGCACCGGAACTTTGTTTTTTGGCACTTTTTGCACAAATTAAAATAAAGCATAAAGGCTATAAAGCAATGCCTATCTCTCTCTATGACTCAAAAAACAGACAAAACAGCAAAAACATTTTTGGATCTTGTTTTTGTTTCAACATTTTAGGCATAAAAAATGTTGTAATTTTTTTTTAAATAAGCCATTTCGATTGAAAATTTGCTACGTACGAGTATATACTTACAAAGAAAAATTAACCAGAAAAACTTTTATGTACAAGTTATAATGCAACTTTTATAAAAGAATAAATATACTTACTTGTTGCGGTTTTATGATGGCGGATTCACATAATGTCGTTACATCAGAGCAATAACATGGGATGCATCCTTCCACATAGTCATGCCTTAAGCCAAAATATCCTGGTTTGCAATGGTCACAGTATTTTCCTTCCACGTTAGCCTTCAATAAATAATCAGATTAGCTGTTTATACAATGACACTGTTACATAATAATCACATAGCATTCGTAGATTCGTAGATACATGTAAAAAAATATTCCATGACTATAAAAGTATGTACATTGTTTTGACAAGTCTTGGGGAAGTGAAAGTATTTGAAGTTACTTCCTTTAGTGTTTAGACTATAATATATAGACAACACCTCGCGATAGCACAGGTTGGCATTGTTTAAAAAATTGTAGCATATATAATAATAATGCTCACACGTATCCACCTCTGTGTATATCTACACAAGACGCAAGATATTGTCAATTGTCAATTTCAGTTTGAAAACAACAGTAGGAAAGTATTTAAATTCAACTGTGTAAAAATCGCGCCTAAAATCATGTTGGCGAGAAATGCGTCATGTGAGATGCATGCGCACGACTGATCAATGTTGGTTCGGAAACCTGACATACCATTGTCTTTGTATCATGATCGATATCTGTTTATGTATTTTCTAACGAAAGCGACTTTGAGCTTAATAAAGATTTTCACTCTGTACATGTACTGTGTACATGCATGACTGCATAAAATGGTTAAAACATTCACCATCTCATCAGTACAAAAATGTTTAATCATCTACCCCATTATATCAAGTCCAATAAAACCTTTAGATCAATTTAAAATAACTTAATATCATTTTTGTTAGAATGTTTTCTCACGCTATCAGGTTTTTATTCGACATTATTTAAATTTTTAAATTTTGTGTTCTCTTTTAATTGATGTTTGTCTTGATTTGACCATTCCTATAAAATTATTGTTAATAATTGTGTTTTAAGGTAAATAAAGAATTTAAAAAATATATATTTTCAGGTAGTTTACTAGATATTCTAGTAGGCACTAGAAGGTTTTTTCATAATGTTGCGGCGAAATGATAAGTTAAATATATTATAACTATCTTGAAGGGATGAAAAATAACTAATATATTACTTTTAGCTAATGGTCATATTTATGAGGCGCCATGAATAATAAAAATAATATTGGTTTCCGTTGCGTCTATAGGGGTATTATGCATTTAAATAAAATACAGATTGGCACGATTTGAGTTAACTACAGCGTAATAGTCAGCTTCTCCGGATGGATGTACGTTATTTACATTTTATATGTTCAATTAATAAACAATGGCCGCTAATTATCAATTTCCTAATATATTTTTCGGCGCAAGCAACAATTGTTAAGTCTCATATTTCAATCTCCTATTGTCTCTTACAGGTAAATCAAGTTTCATTGGTAGGTATTTTGCAGGGCATTCTTCGTTAGGATGCGACGTACTAGGTTTTTTTTCATTGCCTATAAACATAATATTATTCTGAGAGCCGTAAAAGTCAAAATCGTTTTATATCTTATTATTATGTTGACAAGTTTTAAAAAGCAGTAAAATGTGTTTTTAGACACAGTCGCCCTGTTGCTAAATAAAAAAGTAACTTCCGCTATTCATTTACATTCTAACGAATTTGAAAATACAATTTGGAATATATCCAATAGCATATCTATCGTTTCTAGGGCACCACTTCCTATTTCAATTATAAAATGTATATCAGACAGTAAATGCATTGAAAGAAGTCCATTACATTATATATATATATATATATATATATATATATATATATATATATATATATATATATATATATATATATATATATATATATATATTGTTAGAGGTAATCTTAGGATCGTTGCAATAAATAACAACTAACAGCTCTGGAACCGGATCAGTTAGTTCGTTATAAAAAATTACCAAATGAATACAATTTTTCTGCTTCACCAAATCCTGTTATACAAAACTAGTGTGTAACCTCCTTAAATATATTAAAATCAGTCCATATTTTTTTTACTTCATAATTTACTTTGAATTTCTGTTGTATTTGTTACTCTTTTCATATTTTGAAATGATGATATTATAGGGCGCAAATTGGTCCAGAAAAATAATAATATGGCGCCCCTTGTCCCGCAGAAGTCTTAGAAAAAAATAAGAAGGAGTGGAAGTATTATAATTAATATTATTACATAATAATTGTTTTTCAAATAGTTGTGTTGAATGTGTTGAAGTTCTTTTTTATAAACCAAAGTGGACAGTGTAAACTGTACACCATTCAAGACTAGGTTAATCTAAAAAATGAATGAATAGCTACATTTTTAATTATGGTACCAAGACATATTTAAAAAAAGCAGACAGTTCCGCAATATAAATTATTGGGCCAAGTGCTATTTTTTTTAAGAATTAATTTTTTTTTAAAACATCTTTATATAATAATAATGGTAATAATTAAAGAAATGGTAAAAATATAATGTTCTTGTGGCTGCTTTTGTATACATGACAATGCTATATGCCATGATATATCTCGAATTTTTTAATGGGATTGTATTACTCTAATACCGCAATCTACATTTTCAATGGGATTGTACTAACTAAACCGCATAAATAGGTTTGACTGACTGACATTTTAACAATTTCCGATGACTTGGAAATTGCAGGAAAAATATCCAACTAAATTTTGAATAGTGTTACGCCTATTTAAAACTCATAAATTTACAATTTTATTCTTTCGGCGCTAGGCATCGCGATGTACCTACAATATTTATTTTTCTGATGGATGCCTATTATTTTCAACATCTCATTTAAACCCAACTAGAAATTTTGTTTGTAATATTACAAGCATACATTGATCATCTTGTAGTGCCATATTACCGAAATTAACTAATTCTTATTCTGTGTACCATTCCGACATAAGCGAATAAACAATGTCAGGTATATAAAACAATAATATGCTGATTAGGATATTTAAGGTCTAGGTCGACTTAGTAAGCAACATTATTATAACAACTAAATGAAACTGGGTGATGTACACATTGTACTGACGTGGTCGAACATGATATAAAGTAGCGTAATTATGTCACAAGAAGAATTGATGTTATGATGCGTTGAGGCATTGATGCATCGAAGCAAGTAAGCACTTAAGCATTGACCGTTGTACGTGCCTATGTGATAATTTAATTGTGTTAAATAAATTAATACTAAGTAGCCCGACTGTGTCTCCATTCATGGGTGGTTTGCCCACTACCTGGTGATCCCACAAAATCACCACCACAATCTTATTAACAGTTAAAACATTAAAAGCCAATTTTCTAAAAATATATTCTCTAAGATCCCCTAACATTCTCATAGCATATCAATAGATATCGCTTGAACTGTTACGAGAAACAGATTTTCGAAAGATGATTTGTCGAAAATTCCAAATTCCTTCTGCGTTTATACGCTGCCGATCTCATTTTAATATATTCCGTCTAACGTCTAAATTTACCTTGCATATGCATTCTCCTTCGCAGTCTTCCATTCGAACAACCCCTTTGGATTCACAGGGACATGACTCGCAGTTAGGATATCCTCTATATCCGGGAGCACATGCACCACATCTCTCTCCAGCATAGCCTGGTCGACACTCGCAGGTTCCGGCCTCCTCCCCATACTGTACACATGTCCCTGTCGACCCTACGGGGTCGCACTTGCACTTTAAACAGGGCTGTTTAGCTTCAGCAGAGGTTCCTGCCGGGCGGAAATACCCAGTCATGCACTGCTCGCAGTTTATACCGGTAGTATAATCCTTGAATATTAAAGAGCAGATGAATTATATGAGAAGAATAGGTTAGTAAAAGCAGTTCAAGCTGTCTTTTTTGGCAGATACCTGCTGTGGCATATTGTCTTAATTAAAACATGGCCCATCAGCGGAACAAATTCAGTTTTGCAATAATATTTCATTATTGTAAATATATAGTCATAAATTATGACTATAAATATGACTATAATTATGAGTCATAAATAATTATGACTCATAATTATTTATGCGTAGGGGCGTTATCCTAGGTGGGTAGTTATTATTAAATGAAAAAAACAAGTCTCTTTTCCCACAAAATGTCTTTAATATAATAAATATTGCTGATGACATAGCGGTTTCATAAATATATTGGTATATTAATTGAGAAATTTTTTAAATACACACTCCGGAAAAATTATAATTTTTCTCTTTCTCTTTCAAAAAAAGTCTTTCACTCGATTTCGATTTCGATAGATTTAAATTGTAGCTTGATTCTTCGGGATGGAGTTGGCATATTACCATTTTTCATTGATTCGTTTTTATATTACGTACAGACAGTGGCGTATTTTCCCACAGGTAATATTTTCGACGACGTTTTCCATTTAGGTAGTAGCATTTTCATGTTGGTATAATTTTGGACGGCGTTTTCAGTTTAGGTAGTAGCATTGTTATATCAGTAGAAGCCTTGACTATATATAAGGATAGAAGTAATAATGTGGAGGAGGTGGGAAATTATGGGTGAGGTACCTAGTATACCAACGACACCAGTGATGACTGATGACAGCGATTAGATGACAATCGGCGGCACGTGTATGAAGTCTTTATATATTATCTGGAGAACACCGACGGCATACCAATAAAATTTATGTCTTTTGGAATGTAAGTATCCTTGCTATAACAATAATTATGAGTGCTTCTAATAACCACAGACCAAGTAAAATACCTGGTGGATAGTAAGGTAAGATAATTCGAGTTTGTGATTAATAAATACTAAGGGGGTGTTGTTCAAGGGGATATTCGTAAATTGAAGACTCATTATTTATTCACTTTCTTTTTTGCATTTAGATAACAGTATTTCTGAATCTATTCCAAAATTTAGCACCTGTTCATGGAGGAATGGGTGTGTTGTTGAGTGAGGAGATAGCCCAAGTTGTTTATCTGAATCAAATCCTTCTACATCAAGTGCTGAGTATCTAACTGAGGTAGATAGTAGTTTGACCGAACCAAACTTTATAGGCACTATACCTTCTGACCCTGAAGCTGTATCTGAAGTTGGAGATGATTCAAGCACATTGAGTATTGCTACATCACAACCTGAATCTATATCACATGCAGATAACATAATTATTAGTGTTGATCCTGCAGTGTGGGTCATTGATGATCGCACTGTAGATACTTTAGTAACAAGAGAAATTAGTCAAAACTTAAGTGACTATTTCTCTGCCACCAAAAAGCTTGATACAAAAATAAATAAATCTAGATCTCTGTCAAGAAACCGACAGTTTATGTTCGAAAGAATTGGTATGATGAAAATGAAGAAAACGAAGTTTATAGAAAAAATGGAAAAGAAAAACTCTAGATTGAAGTGTATTTTCCAATACTAGAAAGAGTGAGAGTAGAACTGCAAGAATAGCATTCCAATTATAAAGCAATTTGTGATGCATTTAGTTTCTTGCTAGATATTGATGTACTTCTGTCTGAAGAGATAATTGAAGGAGCTAAGAAATTTCAGAAAGATTATAGTCAAGATATTGACAGTTCATCATCCAAAAAGAAATTTAGAGACATCCTACCCTCTTTCCTAATAGGACATGGTGTTGATGACGACTGGCCTAATATCGGCAGCGTCCTTTTTTCTCAGCATGGCTGTAACAAATTGTTCAACAGAGCGTTCATTTTCAGTGCTGAAGAGAATACAAAATTATCTTCGTTTCACTATTGGCGAAAAGCGTTTAGATCCAATGGCACTATTATCAATTGAATCAGAGCTGATTGAAAAAGTGAGTTTTGTGGATATAATACATGATTTCAGTCATGAAGGCTGCTAGAAGAAAAATAGTGTGGTAGGGATAGCAACACTAACAAAAATTTTATTTTTCCAAATTGTACTTTTTGATGCCTTATGAAGCATGTAAAAATTGTATCACGTTTGATATTTTCAGCTTTAAAAATGTTTTTATGTTTGTAATAAGTATATTACTCCTTTCTTCTTGCTTTAAAAATGACCTCTGTGCCTTGTGACGAGCCTGTGGTGCCAATTTACCTAATTTCGCCGATATAGAGCCGGAAAATTATATTTGCCAGTCTACACTTGTTTTAAGCTCTGTATTTTCTTTAATAGTTCAGTCGTTGAAAGTAGCTCCAAATTCTTTGACCTCGACCGATTGACATGAAATTTGGTAAGTAGTTAGGGGATGGCCCAATGAGCAAAAGCGCCGATGTATGCTTTTACCTTGAGGGTGAATGCCACCCCTTTTCGGGTGTGGAAATGTTCCCACTCAATATAACCCCGGCAATGGATAGGGCAAGTTATAAGAAAAAAATGTTGTATGTTTTTTTTGATATATCGATATTTTTCGAGTTATTCGCGATTGAAAAACGTGTCAAAATGCCTGTTTTTGGATGATGTTTCGCGAATAACTGGAAAACTTCGCGTTCTCTCAAAAAAGTTGCGTTAACCAAAAGTTAAGCTTATAAGAAAAGAAGATCACCGTTTTTTTTATAAATGCCCTAGGTCCAAAATAAAGGGAGTTATATATAGCTCGTTGAAAAAGACTTTTTTTTTGCAACAACTTGGTTTGAAGTATTCAACGTTAAATAACGGAAAACTCATGCAGTTTTGAGAAAAAATTGAGCGCTAAAACTCCAGCCATTCCCACCAGAATGGATACTGACCGCTATACCATTACAAATGACTTTATTTTAGTATTACTCATGCAACTCAAAAGTTTGGCCGGGTTAGAATGCGTATTTTTCGAAAAAAGTATGAGGAAAATGAAAAACGTATTTTTAAAATTTCTTAAACAAATACGCAAAATTGTAAGGTACGCAAAATTGACATAGTGCAAAAATGTTGGGGTTTCTTAAGAAAAAAATTAGATTTTTTTATATTTCTGTAGGATAAAAATTAACAAAGATATAACTGTTAGAAGTTTGCATTATTATAGTGCGCGGATCACCCTTCCCGAGCCCTTCAACCCTTTACCTTATGAATATAAATGGTTTGGGTATATTTAATGTATATGATCTTCTAGCCCTTGAATTTACCTGTTGTTAAATAGATGTAACAGCTTCAAAATTAAAGGAGTTATGGTAAAAAACCAATCGAATTTCTACGAAACAAAAATTCCACATAATCCATTCCACATAATTTTGGAGTTTGATAGTTGATGATATGTGTGTAAGTCGTGTATATAAATACATTAATGTAAAATTTTTACAATATTTTCTTTATTTATTTTTATTAATTTAGGAAATGGGGTGGTTTTTAAGGTCGAAAATTTGGAATATATTGTAAATCATGTTCATGAAAATGAAAAAAGCTTTATTCTACATATGAATCCATAAAATGCACATCCACAAATGCTTATCCATAAAATGCTTAAGATGTGAAACCATAAAATGCTTAAATCAGCATTTTTTCTATTTTATTACAAGGGGTTAATTTTCCCCCCTAAAGTAAAAATCACAAATCCAGCATATGTTACTTTTGAAGTTAAGGGTAAGATTAGCTTAATTCCAAATTTTCATGAAAATCGATGGACGTTCAAAGAATTCGAAGGTAATAGCTTATGTTTATCTTCAATGACTAATAATTGAGATGTCAGAGTGAATAAAAAAAATGCTCAGAAAAGATCAGACTGCGGTATCATAAAATGATTTCAATTCTCAGCTGTTCACTCCACAGGGTATCTCAAAAATAAATGAAAAATCATTACTTTCTTTCTGTCTCTGTATATGACATAAATACGAATCGTTCAAAAATAGTAATGAACAAACTGCATTCCTGAGGGATCAAGCTACAATGGATATATATTTTTTAAACACTTATAAAAACATATTAATATTACATAGATGCCATGTGCATAGGTACACCAGTGCAAAAGGAGGAACATTCCAAAGAAAATACGCCTTCAAAATCGAAGCCTGCTTCGTAGTCGTTGCTAAGGAATATATCCTTACATGATTTTTTAGTCAAATCCTCTGGTTGCTAACGATTTCTAATATTCCTTATATTGTCAAGAACTATCTTGTACAAACCAAATGAAGTTGGGCTGATCCATTTTCAGGAATTTTGTTGTGAGGGACGTAGGTATTTGTCGTGACACGAAACAATTAGTCGTGAGAATCTATATCACAGAAAAATTAAATGCTAACTTCATGGACATCGCTAATTTCGCGTGTCAATCAATAAAATTAACATAAGAGTAGTGTTCGGGGTATAAAATTTTTCTTACAATTTTTTTAATAAGATGCATAAAATTAAATATACACGAGTGAATTCTAATGCTTTAAATTATTTAAGAAAAAAATTGTATAGATAAACATCAAAATCCGTAGAAATCGAGGATGTTCAGGAGGTTAAAGCGCCGACTACGGTAAAAAAAAATAATTAGCAAAGCAAACAAAATTAATTCAAGGAGACCTGGCAGTATTCAATATTCCCGTGGCGATTTTATTGGCGCATAGGCTAGTAAAATTCATGCTAGTAAAACCAAATTCGAATGCATGGGACCTTATGAAATTATAGGAATAATAACCGAAGGCCGTTGTGAATTAAAAAGAATTGGTAAAAAAAAATATTATATTGTTAAAAATAAAACAAAGTTAAGCGAAAATAATTTAAATAAGGAAATTAATGAATACCTGCTCAGGTATGTACCTTGAAGAGTCATACCTAGTGATTGAGGCATGTACCTTGATAGTGTCTTGACTAGTGATTAAAATTAATGAATGTTTAGATAAATACCTTGTAGTCTTGCAGGCGAATACAATTAGTGATTTCGACATGTACCTTGTAGAGTCTTATCAGGTGATTAAAATTAGTGAATGCTTAAGCATATACCTTGTAGAGTCTTGTTTGTAAGATACATAATTTTTGAAATCAGATATAATCCACAGAGATATATGTTCGGGATTTCGGTAAAAAAAATCCCAACTAATGGGTATTGTTTTATTTTTTTTTGCAGGGGACAAACAGGACCCTTGTTTCGAGAGCGTAACACAGTTGGGCCGTATTGGCGATGCCCCGACCGAGGACCCACCCGTCTATGAACAAGCAGCAATTCCCAACCCGAACCGAACGAAAAATTTTGTAGTTTCTCTCTGAATATATATATATATATATATATATATATATATATATATATATATATATATATATATATATATATATATATATATATATATATATATATATATATATATATATATATATATATTCTCAGATTATGGGAATTATTACTTACTACACAGTCATCACATACACCTCCTCCTTGGTAAGTCCCATGGGTATCAATGCTGAGACCCGATTTATCAACGTTTTCATCATAGTGACAACTAGTAGCGTGACCGTGGCAGTTACAAGGCAAGCATTGCCTCGCATCTCTGGATGATCCTGGACCCCATTGGCGCTGGTTAAACATCGGACAACACTTGTCGCAATTCGATCCGCACGTGTGGTGATCGCATTCGCATTCAGGATGCTGAAAATAACACAAAAACATACAAATAATTTCTTGTTGCATTAATTCTGAATTCATATAGACGAGTAGTGCACAAAATTCAGACTTTCAAAAACTTGTAGAAATAATGACGATAATACAATTGAATTTTTGAAAAATACCGTTAACCGTCGATTTTATGAGGTTTTCTACGCGGGTACTTTTTATACGTGGGTTACATTTCCCTATAGAGAGAGCTATATGAATCTATTGGGGAATAAAAGTACCACGGCACATTTGGGGGCACTGCGATCAGACGATTACCAGCTAATTGTTGCTTTTTTATACAGAATCATACATAATAAAGGAGTTTATTAATTGGTTTTATGTACTTTTGTGTTCTATCAACACATTATTTAAACATATATTATTTGTGAAAACTGTTATTTGATTTCGTTTATAACTATTAATATAATTATTTTCATAGGTAAGGAGATTCAATAAGATTTAACATATTTTTGAAATTTTATTTCCACAAATAAGCTGTAAAAGGGGCGATAGTGAACATAAAAAACAATTTTTATTTGTATAATTGTAAAACATTTAATTGTATACAGTTTTAATACCACAACTGCTGAACCAACAGATTTAGATATATTTGTTTTTTGTTTTCACACTAGTATATTTCTCAGAAGCTCCCATGAAATTACTGGCTGATTTATGAGGAAGACACAGTAGGATATAAGGGATATATAAGTATTCATCCACCGCACGGCAAAAACATATCTGCTGCAGTTTTGACGTACTATACTAGAATTTGTTTAAACGCGATAGTGCCTCAGACAGTGTTTCAATGGCTAAGACCAAGACAGCGGTTATGTTTTAACTGTGGAAGGTGAATACAGCGGGTATCAGTCACTCTATCATGTTTAAAGGAATTGGAATTCTATATAGGTTCTATCGCTACAGCTTCTAAAAAAAGGCATACTGGCCAAAAGCAATTACACATAATATATGTACAACTTATTATTTTTCTTTTTGCCGTTTTCTTTTTCTCTCTTAAGGGGCAACATTCTTGAAGGGGAAAGAATATCAGGCACTGATGTGAAACGTTTTTAGTCGGAGAAAAAAAGAAAAGCACAGAGTGAATACCTTAATTATGGAAACAGATTGTCTTAAAAAACTTGCTTATGTAGCTTGCAACTGAATACTATTTAGTGGATTGGGTTCGAATTCCACCTAAGGACAAATTTTTCATTAGAAATATTAACCCCAAGAAGTGGTTCAGATTCCACTATGAACTGTAGGGTCCCATATTATACAATTTTGATTTTCGATAGTTACAATATGTTTCAACCTTCCACGTCACCTAACGACGTGGAAGACGGTTATATTATTAATATATTATATTTATTATATTATATATTATTAATATTATTAATATATTATATTTATATAAATAAAAGTATTGAACATAGATATATATTAGTTATTGCCAGGGTTCACAATAATTATCGCAATATAAAAAAGCCTATATTTTTAGCTCCCTCTTTAAACTAAATAGACAAATTTTAGTGCAAAAAAACTAAAAAAACCACGCTTTCCCTTTAGTGTTTTTTTATTTTTTTAACTATAATTTATATTTTGCTTCTTAGTTCGGTTTGCTATAAAAGCGTGTTTTTTAAGTTTTTTTAAACTATAATTGTTTTCACCAAAAAATATGTGGATTAGTTTTGCTTTCTGATATGAAAAATAATAATTTTTATGTTGTGTGGTCCGAGATTTAATGAACGTATAACTTTCAGTAATTTTATATTGTGGCGAATGCACCAACGTGAGACATATTTTTTAGATATCCTGATTTTGTGATCCTGGTGAGAACTTTAGGACAAACTTGTTAAATCATTGTATTGTCATCGGTCCTTAATAAGTGTGCAATGTTTCAGTTTAATCTGAAAAAATATTTTGAAAAATATGTTTTAATATACACCTTATAATTAACTTTTCAGAATAATTTTGTATACATATTTCATCAATGTAAAGCTACGACACCTGATGGAGGGTCTTATTATATCAGGACATTATGCAGAGCTAAATAGGGTGATTGAATGAAAGTTATACACTATTAATTTTGTTAATGTTAATAACAATATAATAAGATTGCATGTTAATAATAAAAACAAGAACGAGTACAAACTTTTCAACAAAACAAACGTTTCACAAGAGGTTTCACAGTAAATAATATAACTGATCCACAGTGATCCATAATATGGGGATACTGAGCGGTTGCAGATTGTGCTTCGCACTGACGTCATATGCGCCGACTTGACCAGTTTTCTCTTCTAACGTAGCATACCGGTATAATATGTCTACTGTGGATATCATTCAAAATCCTTTATTTTTGAATGGGGTATAAAACACGATGTATTAAAGATAAATAATCCATTCTTACGTCATTTGGTAGCTAATAATTGTGTCTCTATATTGTCAAGGCCTTTTTGTGATAAATATCTTTAAGTACACAATATTATGGCCAAAAACTACCAACAAATATTCAAAATAGCAGATATACCTAAAAAATAGCAGATATACCTAATTCCAAACCGGCCATAAGAAAAAGTTTTAGAAATATCTATCAGTTTTGATATATATAGTAGGTTACTTATTCAATCATATATATAAATAAATTTGTTGATGTTGCATTCATATTTAAAACTTTAGCGAAAAGGGACGAGGACCAATATCAATAATTAAAGCTTTTTAAAAGCTAGGTGCATGTTTGCTGTCAGAATTCACATATTGGCAGTTCAATACGAACATAAATATTTCAAAAGCTCCGTACCTTGTTTTTATGCCCATGCCAATAATAAAGGTGAAAATATTATGACAGGAATATTACTGAATTGCCTATTCAAATTAAATGATTTTATTATAGGCAATACTAGCTTTTATCGTAACAATACGTTATAGACATTGTACCTAATCAATATTAATCCAGGCTGTTGTAAATGTCGCTATTTTCGTCAAATTGAGGCGCCTTTTTTTAAATAAATAAGTAATTTCTTTTTGAATGAAGGAATAATGCTTAAAGCTGCTTTTCGGCCCAGCTTTTCAGACTCATTTATTAAAATCAGGCTCAGGCAATTATACTAGCGAATTAAGGAAGTCTATTTTAAGTACGTATTAAGATAGGTCATTTCTAGAAGCCATAATTGTAAAATTAAACGAACTTACCTCAAGTGAAGTTCAATTATAATTATATGAAACGCCTCGTTCGAATTTTCGCTAGATGGTACCACACGATTTAAAGATAGAAAACATTTCTCCGCGCTCCCGTAGTCCGTGTTTCGTCGCTACATTCTCATTATTTTCAAGCCATTCTGTTGTTGCAACTACGATTGGATCACAGGGATTCGAAAGAACTAAATTAAACTTATTAGGAGTTTAAGGGATGGGTGGGAGTGATCTATTCGGACGATCATGGGTTTCATAATTCATAAAAGATAAAGGAGAGAAACTGATTCTTCTTCTTCATATGAAGACAATATAACAGCACCCGTATCAAAATTTAATACATCTAACTGGAAGATACAAAAATATGTATGTATTCTCCCATTATCTAGTATTACTGTTATTATGTATGAATGTAATCCTATTTTAATTTATTTGTCCTTTATTTTATTGTTTTGTACTTATTTCCTTTCTTTGTAATCAATAAATATCTTATATCACAAAAAGAGTGTATATTTCTTCTTTATTGATTTGGTAACATTTCAGGTAATTTATATTAACAAAACAAGATAGTAAATATCTGTTTGCAATTTTAAGTTCTCATAAAAACAAATAATTACGATTGCGATACGTTTCTTTCAAACTTGTACATTATTTGCAAAATCTCTATACTTCCAAATTTCCTTAATCCATTTTTAATGCATTCCGATGGTTGCAAGAATTGCGAAATCTAGGAATTTTTAAATCAGAGAACCCGCCCGGAGATAACGAAAAACGCAAAAAATAAAAATGACACTGAAATCATTGGCGCGAAATGCTGAAAAAAAATACAACAAGAGATAAGACCTATAAGATGAGATATATAATGACGAATATTGAAATTTATTTTTGATTAAAAATTTGTATCGAAAACTGTATCTTGAACAATTTGGTCCTGAACATTTGGTCATAACAAATTTTCTTGTTGTATCTTGTTCTCCTGGACTATTAGTCAGGTATATCAGATAACTGTAAAATTATAACATGGGAAAATAATTATAAATCAGTGCTATACCAAGAGGTATCAATTAGGTTAAATAGGTAATAACTTTCGATAATTCATCACGTCCATCGCCTGGTAATGTATATTACCAATCGCTACTATTTTCCATTCCTAGCCACTAGCACGCATCATAGCCAGCAGTCGTAGTATCATTTCATGTTTATCAAGTATCCAGCAATTATGGACATCCGAGTACGAAGAAGGCCTTCGGATTGATAGAATTCCCACACGATAACTATCAAATAATACCAAATACAGATTGTAGTTGTGTTGGCCGTCGTAGTCGGTTCTCGGAAAGGCAGTGGCGCTGTGTTGATCTTATATGGCATGTCTGCGCCTTTTCGCTTCTTTGACTCTTAACCGTGCAGAAATTCTGATCGCGGGCGATTAATTTATCAACATGGCCCTATTTAATGCCAATGAAAAAGTTTGTTCCTGCCTGGTCATCGTTTGGTTTTAATTGGCTGAGTGTCGAAAAACATGTTACGATCATGTCTATGTATTCAAATGTTTTATAGCCTACCTAAAAACTTTAAATGTTGTGACCGCTTAACGGCCGGAATCGGGTAATGCCGCGTTAAAATAATACCATAGTTGACGATAGCAAATGATCTTATAATTTTGGGCCTTACTTCTAATTAAGTTAATTTACTCCTAATAGTGGAGCGGAGCTCTGAACCTCTCATATTTAAGGAGATAATTTTTTCGGAGCAGAAAGATATGGAATCATAACCATCTTGTTCAGTAATATTCAACGCATCAGAATTTCTTTTTTTTTACGAATATTTTAAGTAGCATAGTCGGTAATAGAATTTTAGGACCATTTTTTCGAGGGAAACGTCAATAGCGAAGTTTACCTCGATTTCCTCAGATTCGAAGTTTTGCCGGCCTTATTAATTTTGTTGCCCCATAATGAAGAGCCCTATATGGTTGTTGCAAATATTTGGTTCCAACAAGATGGTGCTCCTCCACATTATGCGGCACGTGTAAGAGCATTTTTATATGAAACGTTCCCAAACCGATGGATAGGTAGATGAGGTACTATTGAATGGCCCCAAGATCTCCTGACAAGACCCCATTAGATTTCTATCTATGGGGTTATTTGTAAAGTACGGTTTATGCCGCTCAACCACAGGATATCGAGGAATTGAAAAGAAGAATATTGAATGTTGCTCGTGAAATACCACCTAATCTTAATCGGTCTTCTGTGAACGCTTTTCAAGATCGAATTGATTACTGTCAGATTGTAAATGGTGGCCACTTCGAACAGTTATTATAAAAAAATGTAGCTTACGAGATTTTCCCAAGCAAAGTATTAAATTTTAATAAACAACTCAACAACAACAAATCCATTTTTTTTTGGAGAATTCTTAATTTTTTGTTGAACAATGTGTTTAAATTTGCCAATAAAATATTCTTTTATGCTGAAATCAGCAACATAATCCTTCACAGCGTAATTACAAGATGTATTGCACTTTCTTTTGTCAAATGCGATTGATTGGCAATTGTTTTAACGTTCTTATTTTTAGAAAAGCATAGGTAACCATGGGAACTTCATTTAGCGAACATCATCGTTATTTCTGATCCAAAATTAAAATTTATATTTTTGCTGTATTTAGCATTAAATCCTTTGACATAAGGTATCACAAGGGGTATCGTGCTATTTAACGTTTTAAAGTTGGGGTTGGTGGGGGTTAGGGGGTGAACGAACAAAAATAACTCCTGTAGGTGACAACAAAAATTGACGTGTTTGATATTTTTGCAAAACATTACTAATAAGCTTTATGAATTTTATTCCAAACATTTGGGACTGTATGTATTTGATTGAATTTGTAATATTATTTATATTTTGGCTTCGTAAATTGCAAATTTGTTTGTTATTTAGTTTATATATTTTAATAAGTGCTTCTAACTGTCGAACCACCATATTTCAATGTGTTTATATTCAGTATTTATTTTAATATATTTCTTTATTTAATTTTTGTTTGTTTTTAATGACAATAATTTTTTTATTAGAATTAACAGGTATTTATTGCCGCGGTTATTGTCGATGTATTAGGCAAGAAACCTAATGGATAAATCGGCCCTGTATATGCTTATTTCATTTATGAGTTACCTACAGCCATAAAACTAATGCATAATTTCAGTCCACTAATACAGATTTTCCGGTAATTGCAGATTTAATAAGATTTCTTAGTACTACAGGTTCCTTGGTTTAATGGCTATTTCCTTTTTAGTTCTTACATTTTTACTCGTAGACGTAAAATTCCCTCTAGCATTCTTCTTGGAGTTATATTTTAATTTAAAGATAATAATCGCTATTGATTAAATCCCGCCCCATTTAATTAACGTTCACACTTTATGGTGCTGAGATATAGTGTCATAATGAATAGATAGATATTGAATTGCATATTCTCAATCATTATTTTGCTCCAGCAAGAGTCCATTTATAATGGAATGTTTAATTAACACATATTTTTCTAAAAAACTATTAGTTACCCATTCAGAACCCATACAGATAATTAAGTGGGATTACAAAAGTGTTGATATTCCCAGATCTTTGAGTGAATGCATTGAAATAGAAATACATATATTTATTTACCCATATTTATTACATAATAATTCGTCGCTCTCCGGACGTAACTGATATTTAGTAAATCGAATTTGTGCGAGGAAACGAAAATACGCACCACTCAGTTAACTATCTCATGAGTCCTATGAGAATTTCCATTCTGATTTTTCTTGTGTGCAGTCTTCAGTCTGCAAGTAACAATATGCATGGGTTCAAAAGCATTTTGCCATATAGGTTATTCTAAAAAAAATTAAAAGCGTAGATACGTCATTTCGTGATATATTTTTTTGTAATCTGCAGATACTCCGCTATGAACAACTGTTGAAAATTGTTTAACAATTG
This sequence comes from Tetropium fuscum, assembly GCA_964058915.1. NCBI lineage: Eukaryota > Metazoa > Arthropoda > Insecta > Coleoptera > Cerambycidae > Tetropium > Tetropium fuscum. The sequence goes on from CAXKVY010000364.1 coordinate 43,282, forward strand.
TGAAACACTAAATACGTAAATCGCTTAACATAATTATTGTAGGAACAATGCTTTGTGTACTTCAACTTCAAAATAAAATAAAATAATATTGTATTGTTGTTGTAAAGCATTTATGGGCAACCCCGGCCCTCCACCAGCTTCAATCCGGCCTGCGAGAGAATCAGAAAATTCAAGTAACGGTCTCAATTAAAATCGAAAAATTATTATTAAGCGTACGCAGTGGAACGCCAGAGATCGAGTCAGAAATAGTCGTTAGAATGAGACAAACTGATAAACATTCGGGAAGCCGCTCGTGTACTTGGAAGCACTCTCGTACGATCGAGAGTGTTCTAGTTGCTTATTGGAGGAATATATAAACCGCTCAGCGCGCGTGTCATCTCATTACTTCTTAACAACTGATTAGGTTCGCATATTCGCGTACGGTCAAGAGTACGACGCGGGAAATATTCAAGCAAATTCTATCAACATCTGGTTTAAGAAAGCGGAAAGGACCGGCTAGCCGCTAGACTCGGTAAGATTTCGATCTTCGAAGTTGAAGAAGTTGGTGCCACTTGGATGGGTGACCTAGGCAGGCTCGAAGATGGGCTGGGCAGTCCAACTGAGACCTGAGAACACTCAACATCAATATTAAATAATCGGTTCTGACATCACAATAAACGTTGTCTATATTTTACAATAGCTGATGATTCCCCGACAGCAGGTTCTTCATTTATTTTTTCATTTTCTTTTACGAACATCGTCACGTTTCTGCCCTAACTTTATATTTATGCGTTCAGCGCTGTAACCACTGCTATCTGTATTGAGTGAAAGATTTCAATACTGTCAAATTGGGTCTGCGTTAATCTGGTAGCGCTTTCCTAAGAAATAGGGATACGCAATTTTTCTAAAATATCGATGTTGATCACTTGATACATGGAAATCTAAACGTATATGAGGCAGCTATAAACATAATGTTATTGTACTTCATTGAAGTACTTGGTGTTGACCGTGTCGACGATAGTATAAAGTTAATCATCGACGAAAACGAAAAACGTCGATGTTAACCGATAATATCGCAAAAATAAACTCGATGTGTAAATATCGAAACCCTAAAAAACTATTGACAACTGCTGTATAACACATTAAATCGATCCGTACGATTGTAATGACGTACATGCCAAGATAGCTGAAAAAGACCATATCTGTATATATTGTGGTAACACCATATTGAATAAATTTTTAGCCAATCGTCAATATATCAAAAACAATAGTGGGCCTAAAATTGATCATTGGGGAATACTTAAATTAAACAATTTAATGTAAGTAAATGACATATTTCATTTTCCATGTTTTAACTTTATAATAGGTATTATTGTGGAAATATATAGGGTTATGTGCAAGAGTAGCTCTGTTAAACGTCGCCCTTTTAAGTATTTTATTCTTTAAATAAATACGTGATTTCGTTGATTTATTCATTGCAAAACACTTAAGACTTCCGTCAACCTTCACGCCTGTGTGTAGTTTCCGTGTTCATTATGTAATATGGGATGTATCAATTTATGAAAACATTCCCAAATGTGTTACTATATAAACATACAAAAAAGTAATACTTACCCCAGACGCTACATTATGCCGGCAATTTTCAGCGTGACCATTGCACACGCACTGACCCCCTATACTTATATCTCTGATTGAGTAGAAAAGCTTTTTATCCTTCCAGATATCCTGTGTAAACCAACGCGGCAGTGGTTCTTGAGTGCCTCTTAAACCCATTAGTCGGAGACGTACGTATCGAGCTCTTGTGAACTCTAATAATTCCGGGCTCGTCTCGTTCGCTCCCGGTCGCCCATGCACCAAAGAGGTATGAATCTGAAATAAATATCAGTCGAGGATTTAATATCTCTCTAAATGCATTAGTTGGATTACGAGATTGCTTCAAATCGACAAGATGGGATAGGGCAGTGAATCAGTACCGGCAAAATCGGGTTTTTGAACGGACCTACAGCTGGATTAAAATTATCTTATCTTCGTTCGTTCTCTACTCTACTTTACAAAGGAGAAGATATTACGTTCATGTAAAACGACAATACGCGCCTAATTTATTATTCGAGACCACCCCACTTAAATAACGTTTAAAACTATACAAAATAACATCGATAGTATAGAAAAAGATCGGAAATAAGATAGGGTTGTAGTATGTTGCCTTACATACTAACTAATATTACATTTATATTTAGGTTTTGTTGCACAGTATAAAATAATAAAGTGATTTATTTCAATCACTTGTAGGTTACGAGGTCGTATTTAAAAGACGACAGAAAAACGACAATAATAATTTATTTGACTTAAACAACAACAAATCAACTATAGTGCTTTCGTTTGATATACAAACTAGTGGCATGCGGTGCTCAGTGGCGCGAGCAATTATCCTAATATAGGAAATAAAATAAAAAACAATAATCTCATCATTCTCGTAGAACAGAACTGCTGCCCACAACTGCATGGCGGAAAGGGCAAATTAAAGACTGGCTGGAAGAAAGAAACATTAAACACGATTATTCACTACTTAAAGCTGAATTGTTGACACTGGCAAAGCAACATTTTCCAGCTTTCAAGAACTATGTGAAACATGATGACGTGGATGGTCCGTCGATTGATATAGACATTAGCTTGAGTATTGAAGCACTTTGCTCTTGAATCGCATTTCTTTCGATCCGGATTTGCAGCAGAAGGCTTCGTCGGCAGAGTCGAACATATTGTTAATTTCAGAGTTTGGTTGAGTAAGAGTCTACACCATCATTTGATATCGCATTTTAAGTTAGTAGAGATGGCGCAGGAGCTTCCTTAAGAATTCCATTAGTATCGAAAGGGCATATCCCAGATTTTCTAAATGCATTATAAATGTTTGATGCGCAAAAACATGAGAAGAATGCTGGGTTCAGGATAGTATGAAAGTTGGTTCTATTAGGCTTCTCAGCATTTTCTTTTACAAAATTAGTTAAGCTTTTGGACCAGTGAGCTTTTAATGATTTATAAACGCCTACATCCAGCGGCTGTAACAAATCGCTAGTGTGGACCGGAAATGTAAATAAATAAACATTTAAAAAATAAAAAAAATAAAAAATGTCACTGTTAATCCATCCTTTTGGAGAAAGTTTTATTTGAACATTTGGCAGACAGTCATGCTTTAAACTGTCGTTCCAACGGACGTTGAAAATTATTAAAGGTGCGGAATCCCTGTTTCATTTGGGCAGATACATCCCATCATGGTTTGATACTCCCCTCTATCGGCATATGCTCTTTTATAGACGTAACGCGTAACTCCAATCCTAACCATTAATGCTTCCAATTTTGTATACAAGTCTTCCATTATTTCAGAATTTGACATTGAGGCTATATAAGAAGCCACGTTTTCAGGAACACGGACCGTGAGATTAAATCATTTCTTTATTGAAAAAATTGTCTCGTCTAGCATCTTCTGCAAGTTCATGAGCTATTTGATTAATGTAAATAAATAATTGCGTTTAGAGTTCTGCTGTAAGAGCAAACGGTCTTCCCAATTTAGCAACTTTGCGATTATCACCTTCATTTTTCTTTCAATTTTCAATTTTTTAGAGTGCTCCAGGGAATATTGCTCTGTTTACTCGCCCTGTAGAAGAACATATTCTCGTCTTTTACAAGTCTTGCGGCTTCAAGCAATTCAGGGATATTTGGCGATATTTTCTCTTAGATGTTGTGGGAATTTACTGAAAATAAAGAGGCAGGTAAGTTTGTGATATGAAGGTAAGTTCGTGATAACCTGGATGTTAGAAAAACTAAGAAATATTTATTATTTCCTAATTATAATTTAAGATTTACAAATTTATTGTATCTAAAAAAAAACACGAATAAAACCAGAGAAAATGCCTAGCGAAATTAGCGGTTAAATTATCCAGAGAAACGTTAAAAAACGTAAAAAACTGCCTCATAACATAAGCTGTTACAAAAAACTGTCGGCGAAAATTGCTCGTGTGACACGACAGGGTCGTTAGGCAACTTAAAAGCAATAAAATACGTAAATTTGGAGAACTTACTTTTGCAATATGCAGTAAAAATAAACAAAAAACGATTGCACTGCAGAATATATTAGTTTCTGCCATTGAAGAGAACGACACTGTAATAGATCTTGTGTCAACGTTCAAGCGCATAACGAATCTTAATTTACGGGTGTGCTGGATGTTGCCAAACTTTTCCTCTATACGCGGCTGCAAAACTGCTGCTCCAACGTAATAGGCAAGACCGTGGTAGATTTTTGAATATCTATCACGAATATACCTTACCTTACCCTATAAAGATATTGGCGTGCTTTTCTATGGTTACATGTCCTACAGTACAGATATAGAAAATATAATATTAAGGTATTTAAAAAGCTAGGGTCTATTCAATGTGCAGGTGCTGATAGTTTGAAAATCCTATACTGCTCCATAATGTGATCAGTTTTGGAAAACCGTAATATACTGTTCACTTTGCATAAAAATTATACATATGCACAAATTTGTAATAGTCTTAATATTAAGCCAGCATAAAGGTGACTTGAATCGAACTGTTGCTTAATAGGTTTGATATGCGCACTTGCACAAAACTTCATAAAAACTTGACATTAATCTAGGCACATGTCGGTTCGACCAGTCGAGTTTCTTTTTAATAATCACAGGCTTCTTGCCGTTATGGGGGGCCGTTCTTCCGCGTTCTTATTAATACTTACTTTAATTTGTAACGAGATCAATCATGCTGAAAGTCACATTGATGATTTGATTAGCAGATTATTGAATCTCGCTGGTGATATGGATGAGAGGCACTCTCATCCATATCTTAACTTAACTTAGTATTTCACTCTTGTTAACGATATCTGCTTTCTTACGCTTTTAATTGCTGAATAATTAGATTTGATCGGGAACATAAGTAATATAAATCTAAATGGATTAACATTATTGGGTCACCGAAAACAAAATAGCATAGGACGGGAGCCGACAATCAAAACCCTCTATCATAGATACACATGATTGTAGATGCATGTTAAGTAGGCGTGGTAAGTCAGGGCGGACGGCCCTGGACTCGACTAAGTGGTTTAAATTTTTTTTATAACGAAGGGTATTCATTTTTTGAACATACATCAACAGCTGCTATTTTGTAGGAGACAAAATATAACAATATAACTGTCTTTGTTTGTAATTTTGTAATTTCACATTTATTTTTGTTTGGGTGAAAACAGAGCTGGGCAGTACCGAACAAATTCAAAATGGGGCGACATTGATATTTATATAACAAAGACAAGACTCTCCATTGCTTTAACTTAAGGGTATCAAAGTGACCCCCATTTTAAGTATGACTTTGTTAGCATAGCATAGATTTGTTTTAACAATAAAACAAATCGTACATCACTCTGTAGATCCTCAATGAAAGTGAAAGAACTTGTAAAACTTCGAAGTGGTTCGTTTCCGTATATATGTCCAGATATGTAACTGGTAAGAGTGTCTTCCTTATTATTCATCTATTTGCTTATTTCTCTATGTAATGAATTGCTACAAGCCAAAGATTTCTTCTCGCAATACATACATATATATATATATATATATATATATATATATATATATATATATATATATATATATATATATATATATATATATATATATATATATATATATATATATATATATATATATATATATATATATATATATATATTGTATATATAAATATTTTTCACATTTTTTTTAATTTCAAGTTAGACGTGCCTTATAGGCCCTAACTTTATTTTATAGACCTTCTTACCTCTCCATTTTCCGTGGGCATCAGTCTCGAATAATGTGAAGTACAGATGACTTCCGAATCGGTAGAATAGTGGGGTTTTCCTTTCGTTGCAGGGACCCCAAATCGTTCAAGGCATTCTTTGTCACTTCGTGCAAAGTATTGCCATGGTTCGAAGTTATCGCCGTCAACAGATTTTTCAAGAATCCAAGTCCCTGGTCTCGGTGAGCTCGCTGTTTTTATGATAACATACGCGATCTGATATACCTGAAACCAAGAAACATGCTAGTTAGAGTAGAAAAGAAACACCTATTTAATACTTATTTAAAAGGAAGCACTGAATTTACTTGGTCGAAAATCATAGAAGAGTAATTTTTCCTCAAGCGTATAATAATATGCATATTATATCATGCAACACATCCTGTTATATGGGATGTGTTATGCGAGTCTATTATTTGACTAGTATAATAATTGCCCATATCATATTTTGCTAGTTCAATAATGCAACAATAGGTATCTTCATAATGAAATTAAAGGGAAACCGCACTAAAAATTAAAAAATAATGTTTAACTAGTGATTGACAAGAAATTATTTTATTGGTAAAAAAATAACGTGGGGTATCATGCACCCCACATTATTTTTTACTTTTTTTTCGGTTTCAATTTTAAGTGTTTTTTTAGTTTCCTAAAACTATAATTTATTTTAAACTTTTTATTTTATAGCAAACATAAAAGCGTGTTTTTTAGTATTTCTAAACTAAAAAACTTTTAAAACGTTTCGAGTTTTGTATCTAAATAAGAAACTGCATGTTTCAAGAGCAGGATTAAACAAACAAATAGCTACTACAACTGCGGTCAGTAAATTCAATAATGTGGCGAATGCGCCAATGTGAGAAATATTTTCATATCCAGGACATATCCAGGACAAAATTCTCAAATTATTGTAATGTCATCGGTCCTTGATAAATGTGCAAAGTTTCGGTTTAATATGACGTTTTGAAGAGGTTGAAAATCTCGATCAAAGATTCCGTTACAAGATACATATACACACACAGGTGATGCTAATAAAAGCGTGTTAAAAAGATCCATGTAACTTTGTATTTTCATTAACTGGCAGTTTGTTAGTACTGTTAGTTGAAATTTGACGTCAGGCGTCGGGTCGTTTTTTTAAAAGGAGTTTTTTCAGCCATACGAGAGTTAAGAAAAACATATGATAAATACCCAATGAAAAAATGATATTAAAATGATTATAAATGATGATAAAAAGCAACATTTTGGTTTTCTTTCTCTCGTCTGTGTAAATAAATTGAATAGGCAACAGTTGTGTAATCTGCTAATTTTTCTGTCTGCTATTTTTCTGTCACATAAATATATAAGACTTAAAAATAAATTATATTCCGACTGTCCCCTCCACCAGTTTATGTCCAATATTGAGAACTGCGTATGTGTAAAATATGTAACAATAAATCATTTATTTATGTGCAAGACTTATGAACAATAAATACGTGAGATGATTTACGGCAGCTAAGTAAGAATCTATATTAGGTCTTATGTCTTTTGCTAATAAGTATAATCGTGCTAGACGGTCGTAAATATTAAATAAGTATGCTTCAGAATAAAAAAACAGCAGAGTTTATGTAAATAACAATCACTAAAAGTACATGGTCAGGTTTAAAACAATGCAATAATTAATATGGCTCGATATGCGTAAAGAGAAATTTACGAAAATTTGTTCATGGTGTATTAAAATCTGAAATCTGAATAGCAGCCGCCATCTGAGAGACATATTTCTGTTATTGCTTGTTGAACGTAAGTAATGCTTAAATGTACACCAGACACACTTATACCATTCTATGCACTGATTACCTTGCCCTAAAACACAAACTTTTCTAACAGAGGGTCGCCCGACTGATTAAATTATAAAGATATGTGTACATAGTATAAGGTGCCATCAAGAGTTATTCGTTATTCGTCAACCTGCACTTGGGACAGCATTACTATCTGGAATTGATTTTACTATTGGTGGTGTTGAATATATATTTTTGTTCATAGTCATATACCAACTACCTACTTCGTTGTAACTCTTCATTATTGCTCTTCATAACAACTTACATACATTATCCACGCCTATTAAAACATAATCATTATTTTAAGTGTCCTAATCATAACTTTTGCCCAGACCCAACAAAATTACACTGTGCCTAGTCCAGGATAATTTATGGTCCTACGTTACCTGTGTGGTTTAATTTAAATTTAAAATCGAGTTTATTAGTGGAGATTGATATTTTCGGCCATATTTCAGATATGCCATAAAAATATAATTGTTTTTTAAATGGTTTATTACAAAAAATACTGCTATAAATCTCCCATGGAAGCATTTTTATATCTATGAATATAAAACGGTAGTTTCAACTTTTACGGTATACATGATTTATGCAAGAGTTAACACCTGGCAAATGCAACGTTTAAAACATGCTTTCAATAATAATTTCATATATTTACGCGTATACAGGATTTTTACTAAATAATGGACCATACTTCAGCAATAGCTTCCTTGGACGAAAATAAGGTGATTTCAGTTAACTTAGAATATATTATTTTTATTTATTTTTTCCCCAGAATACCTATATTTTTTAAAATTACTTACTTTTTTTATATTTAGGTATTTATTATTTCTGTAATTTTACTGAAATTTTAGAATATTAGGTATTTTTGTGTTATAAACGCGAACTACTGCTTGTGTTTTTTTGCCATAAATGTACAGGATGTTCTGAGCGCCCTTACCACTATATGATTTCCTTAATTTTTTTAGGGATAGATGTTTTTAGAAAATTAATAGCTATTTTAAAACAGCATTCGATTTACTTTAAAAAATGTGTCTTTGTTTCATGTCGCTAAAATGCACCATTTAGATAAAAAATTACTTTTACATTAGGTACCTACATAATATTTGTTGTTTTGAAAATAATATATAAATTAAAACAAATAATTCAAAATAAACAAATAAACAAAGAAAAACAGTGGTTACAGTTAGTAATGTGGTTCTTATAATAACTGAAAATGCAGACAACATGAAACCGACAAAAAAATGTAACAACATGAGAGATACTTATACCTTAAAAAGTGACAAAATAAAAAAAATAAAGTAAAATTGTACTAAGATAAGTTGACGTAAATACATCATGTTAGTCTAGGGAACTAGTTATTCCTGAAGTATGTCCCACTTTTTAGTAAACACCTTATATGTATACACCATATGTATAAACACCTTATATGTATAATTTAAAACGATTTACACTATTCTTATTAGCTACACAATTTCAGTAAATAAATAAAATTTAAAACTTGAGCAAGATAATTAGATCGGTTATGTCATAATCATATCACTACTTAAGATGACATAAAATAGTAAATACCTAATTTTGTCAGAAACTAAATATAATGTATTTTTCCGGAAGGAGTTTACTAGTAGTTTTTGATAATCGGTAACGTGTGTGTGGGTGTCCAATAATGGCACACCCAGGAGGTGGCAATCGTTCTCTTCGTCCTCTGGCACTCTTCCCACTGATATCCCGACCTGGTTTTTCTCACTTCTACGAACCTCCCTGCCCTCTCTGCTGTAAATACCCATGGTCTTCCCCTTTTTGGGAGGTTCAGAGAGAATTTTCCCTGCTCGCACTCCGCTATTGTGCGACAAATCGTTCTACGTGAAATATTTTCGTTCTCCTAGATTCGAAATATTTCTGTATTGGGCACCCGCCCAACCAAGTTATAGATACTTTTTCGGGGTTGCAATTTATACGACATTGTAAACCAACAAATTCGATTGAACTATGTGTCATCCTAAAGTCAACAAAGTAAACAATGTGTTATTTCCAAAGGCAACTTGATATTATTTCAATTTTTATTTTATTAAGTCATTTCATTTTGTGCCAAGGACACACGTTATTTGTATTTCCTCTGAGTCAGTTACAAACCCGAGTTGTTACAAACAAGAATGCTCAAGTATACAGGTATTTGATTGATTTCTGATTTTATATTTGGACAAATTTTCTGGAGAATTTGCCGCTCTGATGCACCACAGAAGAACTCGGAACCTTCGGTTTCAAATTGGTGTACTATTGTTTCAATATATTGTTGTTTATGAACTTCCAAAACATTCTTGGTTCATTACGTCTGGCAGAATTTAATAATTCCCGATAATGTCTGGAAATATATTTTTTTCAAGACTCGATCACTGACACTTTCTCCAGCGATATCTGGATATCTTCTGCAAATTGATGTCACATCGAAATCTCGATATCTTCTGCAAATAACCTGTCCCCCTTCTCCATTTCATTAAGTAGATCTTGTAACGTTTTGTTTTCAATGTCATGAGTTTTTGTTCACGTATATTCAAATGGACATATTGTATTGTATGGAGTTGAGTGGAAACACAAGAAGCATGATACTTTGTTTCAGAAGTAATTAAATCAGCCTCTTCTACTCTCGAATAAAATATGGGGTTGTTTCGTGATATTGTTTTAATTTTGTCTTCCATGTTTTTGGTCATCACTTGGAATAGGTTTTGGTTTAATATACGTTTTTGGCAAAACTACATTTATTTACATTACGTAGGGTTCTTTTTTCATGCTTGATGGGTTTGAGGAAGATCGGTATTTACCTTTGCATATTTTGATGTATACGAAGCAATATTTACGAAAATAATTTAAGATTTATAGCAGTTCTTATGCCATTGTGTTTTATTTTCTCTCATTTCATTAAAATTGGAAATATATATAGGACAAATTTGGAACTTCTCCTGCACAACTATTGATACGATACGATATTTGTTTTGAACCCATATTTTTTTTTGCTTTTTGACAAAAAACACGCCTCATATTTAAAACTTTTTTTTACTACTATACTAACAGATTTAAGTTTAATTTTTCACTCAAGGTCACTGTCGGAACTTGTACTACTGTTTGTATCCATTGGTAAATGGTCCGAATATATGTATAAACATTAATATATCCTATAAAACGCATAGCTATTACTTAAGTGTAAAAAACTTACGCAGCTATCAAAACTCGCATCAAAACCAAATAGACATAACAACCACGATAACACACGTTATTTTTGCTCACTTCAATGTTTCCATTAACAGCACAAATATATAGTGACAGTTAAATAACCTTAATAAATAATATTAACCATACGCTAAAGAGGTCCCTAGTTGAATTATTATTGCTTTATCTATGAAATAGTTTTCTTTTTTATATGGAAAGCACTGTAAACAAGCAAATGTGAACTTCATGAGCGCTAAGACGAACAAAGTTGCTTGTCGCTTGGCCCTCTACCTACAAACCTTCCTGCCATGTCCGTGGCCGACGTGTTGAAATACGACATCGCTCTGCAATTTATAATTTTCTGTGACACTATCCATCATATTTGCAATTTAAAAAAAAACAGTGTAACCTACAATGCGATTTTTGATCTACAATGTTTGTGGAAGTATTTTTTTTCTATTAGCTATTGCGTTCTCGAGTTATGAGGTGAGAAACGAATTCAGGATTGTTGCTGTTGTTGCAAAATGAGCGTTTAATCATTAAGATGCTCCATATAACAGCATTGTGAAGGCGATATTTAAAATTCAATAAAAAAATAAATGTCTGACTAATTATTTTCCGTAATATACGATGAAAACAGAGATGTTGAAGATGTAAAAAACGCAAAAAAAATGTTTATTTTTTTTGAAAATCCTCCTCCAGCCATCCCCTCCTGTACAGTACGATTTTTCCACGACCTGTCCAGAATGTTTTCCTTTTAGATGGGACACAACTTAAAGTGAGTTGCAGCTTTTAGCAATGAATGCAAACGAAAATCGTTTCTACTTTTGTGCTCTGGCAGACTCTACTATAGGCGATACACCTCTGTCAAATATTGCATCCTAATTCGTTCGTCCCATGGTTATATATCCTGTGACAACAAGGACGCTCTGGACTGAATTTGGAGTAACTCCACTAGAATATAGTGGAGCTTGAAATATCATAAGAAATTCTGATCAACTTTTCTGCATGGTTCGTGATGGAAATTGTATAACGTTATTCGTTGTATATAATAAAAATACAATAATAATAATATAATAATAATTTAATCATGGCTGTATTATCACCAAATATAATTGTTTTCATTATATTGCCAACTGAAAGTGGTAAATAATTAGTGTATGTTGAAAGGAGAACTGAACGAAGATCGTAACCTATATAATTACTTACTATTTTGAAATGACAGGTGAGAGGAAATGAAAATAGTCGAAATAATTAATTAATCGTTTACAATTTGTAACTAGATTTGGATCGGTACAATTATTGTCGCTACTAGAACTGCGTGATATTTTAAAGTGCGAGGTATTTACAAGCCGCTGTAGACGGTCGGTCAGGATTCAAGTATCTGTTTGGAGAGTGGCATCTCTCCTTCTGGTGCACTTCTTGATGCGCAAAACGTGCTGGCAATGCATTAAATGTCGTTTCGTTAGAAAAGAGTCTACGACACAAACCGTTAACAGACCTATTCTAGGAATATTAAGTGGTTGTATTAGATGAGAAATATGATATATACCGAAGGGAAATTTAACTGCCAAGAAACTTCATACCCAAGTAATGTCAATATAGATTTTGAATACAGATATATAGAATTATAATTAAATATATTTAAAATATAGAAGACTGTATGAACTATATGTATATCTAAAGTACGACTCATTTTGTAATAACTATGTTCTCTTTTACTGAGATGAATGTGGTCAAGCTGTAGTTTGAAATGTTATTAAGCCTTCCATTGTGAAGTTTGAAATTCTGTTTTTAATGTAGATTCCTGACTACATTTCCGAGAACATTGAATTACTTAAGAGAATACCTATAATATAATACAATACCTTATCTTTATACCATAATGTTGAAATCAAATATTTTGACACGATACACGATTAATATGACATATATCTATCAGGAATGCCTATCTAATTTATATATTTTATATACATATTATATATTAGGTATATACAAAATATATTGATTTGCTTGTAACATAATATGTGAGGGATTATTTAGCACTTATCTAACTTAGTTTAAATGTATCTGTTTAAAAAATGGTTCATCCATCAGTGTAAGAATGTTGAAAAATTATAACAATTATTATGCAGGTATCAAAGCGTGTTAAATAAAAACAGATAAATACCCAAGGCTTCTCAGCAGAATAATTTTATTTTAATGCCTAATGTCCCGCGAAACCATCATGCAATGAATTACGGCCTTGAGAACATTCAGTGAGAACATCAGTAATAAATACACTAGTTAAAACAATTTAATGGAATAGTATCATCGTATTAGTTCATATTGATTTGTTATTAACATCTACCTGTTAATATCCCCAGCGCATCCGGCAAATTTTCAACACAAATTTTTATCTTATAATAAAATTGTGTGATTAATTTGTTTTTAAATTTCCAATGAGAAATATCAGCAGTATTTGGCCAACACCCTGTATGCAATAACGTGTAATAGCAAGAAATATCGCAGTTGCATTGTGATTTACCCTCAGGTAGATTTAACAAACAGAGAAAGAAATATATCATAACATTTGATTTCAATATTTATCAATTACAATGATCAGTAAGCATTCTGGCTGTAATGGAAATATTTTGCGTGGAAACTTTTAGGATTAATGGGAATGATATTTTGTGGATGTAATATTCTGAATTGTAATTTCAGCTAAAATCAATTGGACACTATGAATGGCGACACATGTGACGACTAGAATTGTGTATTTCATCATGCAGTTTAATCAACACTACTCTAAACTACTAAATACTAAAAATATTATTTTTCACGTGCAATATTACATTTTATTGCTTTTTAACAATATAGAAACTCTTATTTTGACAATGTAGCTCAGTATGAAGCGTGTAAAATTTGTCTCAATCTGTATATTTTAATACCCACTATTCTACTATGAACCTAAATATATAGTTGTTAATAAACTAATTTCCATTACCTATTAAATTTATCAAAAATCAATATAACAATGAAATAATTGTTTCACTATCTCGCCGCGTCGTTCCCCACCACGGTCAGGCCAAAATTACCGGGTTTCTGATGGCGCTATGATTCCCCCTCAGTCTTTTCACATGGGCGATTTTCTACTATGCGATAGTCGTGATACCGGAGTAATTTTTAGAAATACAATGAAATAAATACACCGGTTTACACGGAGTCGCGCGATCATAAATACGTGCGACTACAGCAAAACTCCCGCCTGACCCTGCGATTGGCCACGCGTGTTACTAGGTCGTTATTTTAAACCAGTTCTTTCACACGAGTGTATATTGAATTCAGTCGCTAGTGAGCAGTGCTGCCGTGATGTCCCAAATACAGTTTGGTGATGCATACTGATTCATCAGCGAAAATCAAAACAGAGAAGCTATTTGGAATACCAAAATCAATTACTATGACAGTAGATTAAAAAATCTAATGAATGGAATGAAATATGTAAAATATTTGGCCAGAATTCGATGAAAGACCAACACCAGAGAAAAATTAATGAGGTAAGAATAAGCAATTTATTTATTAATAGTGTTAGTTTAAAATTAATTGCAGCCATATACAATACTGTATATGCCAATGTCATTATTTTCACTAGTACATTATTTTCAATTAATACACTGATTAATTTGATTACTTTTCTTCCGTGTTTATAGCACAATACAATGCTCCGCTACTGACCTCAGTACGTTTACAGTCGCCCCAGTGTGAGGTGCCATACAGTTCAGTCGTGCTACAACCGCGCGATCTCCGTGCGATGAGGAATCGCCCGTGTGAAAAGACTCCTGCCGTGACCGATTTATAGGTGCGGAGTGGAAACATCGGCGTTGCTTAAAGGGGCAACGGATAGTATTCTCTCGATCTATCAGTATCACTGACAGTACATGATTAGTGAACTATTTGTGAATTATTTATTGATTATTCATGTAACGCAATTAATCGATTGCTTGAGAGTTAATATTTTTATTTATGTGTTTTGAATTTCTAATGGTTGCCACTACTGATTGTGATTTCTTAGATATTCTCGAGATCTACAAAATCTATTGTTAAATACCAGTATGTAACCTTTCTTATTAATAAATTCTATATTATACCTTATTAACAATATTAAGGTATATGTACCTTAATATTTTGTTAGAAAATGTAAAGCGGGTGCCAATGAACAATGTAAGTGTTGTCGCTAGAGCTCGCCTGTGATGTATGAGGACTCTTGGTTTATTTATTATTTATCACCTATATAAAGGTTTCAAAAGTATTGGAATTCGTCGAAGGTGAGACCTATTTTTTGTCTTCGTTGACTAGACTATTAGAGTATTTTGAGGAAGACGAATAAAGTATCTTCATAAATACTTCAATAGGCTAAATAGGAGAAATACCCCATACCGTTAATTTACCTATTTACATACCTATTTTTTTAGCTACTTCCCCATTCGACATCTGCGTGCAGTTTTTTATTTTATTTTGGCATTTTGTACCTTCCGCTTGATGACCCACCGAGGAATTGTAGCAGTATACAGTATAAAAATTAAATAACAATTTCTGTATGTAAACATGCATGTCAGGTTGTGATCTAATGATATAGTGCCAAGAAACACAAAATCTATTTTTCCAAAATAATACTTTGGTGTAATATTTACTAATAAATTTCAAAACACTCGGAGTAGTTTCCACAAACACCAAAACACTTTCACTTCGCTCGACGCGCGTTTCGCCAACCAAGTTTGCATCATCCATGGCACTCCGGATGATGCCAACTTGGTTGGCGAAACGCGCGTCGAGCGAAGTGAAAGTGTTTTGGTGTTTGTGGAAACTACTCCGAGTGTTACAGTTATATCAAAGGTTCCAGCCCTATCCAGTAATATTTATTTCTATTCGTTTCATTTCAATAAGAAAATAAGAATATTTTTTTGAAATATTCCTGTTTTGAAATATTCCTGTATGTAGGCATGTGGAATGTCATTTTGCCAATAAATATTCGTCATTCTGCCATCTGCTCATGTTATACACTAAAAGCGTTTTAATATAATTGTGAGACAGCTGGAAACAACAGCATGACAAAGTTTCCAAAAAATATTTTTGTTTTGTAAAGAAAGTACATGCATTTCGGTGGTCTATTTTGAACGTTTATTAGCATTTTAACCTCAAGGCTTCCACATGTTCGAAGTAGAAGAATTTCAGGTAGTAATTTGATTTTAACCATAATTTAATGTTAATGGTAAGTTTCAAGTTATGTGGTGTTTTTTTCCTCTTTTTTATTAAATTTTGTCCTGATCGTCCTACGATAACTCGAGTCATGCTAATATTACATTTTCATAAGTCATGTTGAATTCTAAAATATCCAATTATTTCTCTCGTCTCAATTTTTTTCATAACATCAAAAAAGCATTTTTCCAAAAATTGTCTCTTAGCCAGGTATGTTCCCAATAGTAAAACGTGCTATACAAAATTTATGAAAATACTTTTTTTACCATTTTATTTGGTATAAATGTATTTCTGTTTGCTAAAAGTATATAGACGATTCCTCTAATCGTAATCTTATAAAATAGTCAATTAATTAATAACGCATTACACCTGTCAACATAGTAACATGATAAGAATAATTGTTGCTTTTGGAATGAAGCAGTGCAGTATCGAGATGAAAACAACAGAAAGCTAACCTAAAACATGAATGAAAACTCACCTCAACTTCAGATTTCGATTTAATTTCGAATCAGATTAACTATACCTTGTCACCTTGTATCTAACACATACGGAAAACTGTGTGGTAGTAATTTTGTATTCATTGTTAGGTATAATCGCAAGAAAACAAATGAATTGCAAATAATTTCGGTATCACTTATTACATCATTTACCTGAATTCTAAATGACATTTGACATCTTATGTTATCTACGTAAACTGAGGATACCTCGGTAACATACAAGCTGAACTCTGAATAACATTTGACATCTTATGTTACCGACATAAAGTAAGGATACGTCACCGTCGGTAACTCTCTTTCTAAACACAAAAAATAGCGATAGAGCAAAAAATGCTACCTTAGGAATTATTCGATCAATCCGGTGATATCCAGCTTTGACGCCTAGGCTAAGGCGTAATATTCAAAATCGGCTAAATATTTACACATATATTGTGCTGATATTACATATGTGACTTATACGAGGCGTAACGTCTACTGCAAAATTAATTACTGCCATGCAAGTTTGGGGGCATTAAAATATTATAACCTAATGAACCTATTCATATGCCGAAATTTAATTTAACCTTTTCATTACGAATTTTGCGAAAGCGTGTCTTCAGCAAAGTTTGATAATCACGCTGACAACGATCCACAACTGTTTCAAATTGGCAAACTTGTCCCCTGTTGTATAAAAATAATGCAATATCACGCCGATACTCTTTTGGGGCGCAAGCGTCGTACTGCCCAATATGCAGTTCATTAACACCTTTCAAATAAATTGAATCGTTCGTAATTGACAAGGAGAATATCTGTACCTACGTTTCTGCATGCTTTATAAATTCTTGAATTAACTTCAATTGTGCCAATTATTAAATGATAATGAATACAAGATCTCTTCGCCACATGCTACCGACAGCCTAAACGTAATTTTGTATGAGGAGCATTTATCGCACTTGCCGTTTGCCATGACCATGCCTATGTGGGGTCCTTTTAACTATATGACAATGCCCGAAGTAATTATGTTAAACTATTAATCCAAACAAGCATAGCTATTCGAAAGGGATCGGAAAATCAATGTAAGAGCAATAGCAAGTAGAGAAAATCAAAGTAGCTGATTTATTCTGATGGCAGAATTTTAGTGTCGCGGGAATCTAAGTCAAGATATGCCGAAAAAAAAATGGTATCTCAGGAGACTTTGGTGGATGAGGCATGGGCTGGAGTGAAGTGGAATGGTAGAACAAAATTGTTTATTACCCGCGACACTGTCACAGGTCAACGCTATAACGACAGTGTTTTGGTTCCAATAGTTCTTCCCTATGCGAATGATTATGGAGCATGGAGTAGAATTTGTGTTAATCGACGACAATGTCCGCCTTCCTCGGGCCCATCTTGTTAACCACGTGCATAAGATGGATTGGCTCGCATAATCATCCGATGTAAATCTGATAGACAACATTTGGTCTTACTTAACGTTATTAGTAGTTTCAAGGCCCAATTTACCTGAAACTCTAGAGGATCTGACTCAAACCATTGGGGGGGAATGGGAGAACGAGCCACAAAACTATACCAATAACCTAGTCTTAAGTTACTACTATTATCCTTAAGTTACTTCTATTGCCATCTCCAGTTACGAGATACGTCATCTGATGAGAAATAAAGTTAGCCTTCGATACTACTTGGTTACTTATATAACCTATATATTGTTGTTCTGTGGTAAACTGTTATTAAATTCTAATTAGTTCCATATTTTGTGCGGTTTTCTAATCTAAGTTTTAGACTTGTTGGTTTTTATTTTCGAAAATTTTCGGATTAAATATCAGTTTTCCTTAGCATAGCACAGCTGCACAGTTAACAGCATAGCACCTGCATTTCTTAAAACGATGTAATTATAAACTATAAATGGAAAAATTCTACAACCCAAAAACTGATTTTTTCCCACTTTGGTTGAAGTTTATAAAAAAAATGGCAAATCTGGCTGCACGTCTGTACGTATTTACATTTACTAACCCTTCCCTATGACGTACAACATTTGAATACCTGTAACAAATTTTCGAGTGAATTCGATCAGATTTTCATACACAGACTGGACGGAATCTGATTTGGCAGAATCTGAAATTTGAATTTAAGTGGCTTAGAAAGCTTCTAAAAGACCCGCGAGGGGCACTTCAATCCTAACAATAACATTAGAGGCCAATACCCATACACCTTGCTGCTGATTTGGCCCTAAACATACGTTTATTGTGACAAAAACAATTTGCTTGTATTTCCCATGATGGATATAAAACAAACCCATGTTCAGTAGGCAGAAACGTCTGTCATAATTGGCGATAATGAGATTAGTAACTGTCGCAACTGACGCAGCAATAAAACATGATACTGTGACAGTGAAGTGTCCACTTGTCCAGCGCATTCAACATTAAAAAGGCGTGGTACAGCGAAGAGGCCACCACGTACGGCTCACTACCCGCACAAACGTACCTACCTGGTATTACCATACAAAGTGCGCTCCTAAAACAATAACATTCCGACTGGCCAGTTCTGTTATAAATCCGCAGACAACACGGACGTCCAACAAAAACATGACCGCGGAACTCAATTTCTTTGATACCACTGATTGCCCGGTACCGGCATGTTCGGAAACTTTTACCATTACACACATTTTCAATTCATTTGCATCCACGTTCCTTACATAAACTCTTTAAGTAACAATAACACGAACGGTCTTTTATTGCTTTTTTACCACTTCAAGACGTTTTTCAGCTGCCGCTATACCGAATGATCAGCACAAATACTAGACGTGTTTACTGGCGGGGTGTCTGAAAATTAAGAGCCTAGATAAGAAACACTACAAGACTGTAATATATAAAGGAGTAGGTATAAATGAGTATAAGGGTTGAAGAATAATACCTACTTCAATATACAAAGAACAGTTATTATTATTCTCACTCTATATCACTAATTAAATCATATTTCATCAGTCCGAAGATATTAAATAAATTAGAAGATAAGATAAATCTCATTGATATTATAACATTTTTAGGGACAATGATGAAAATATTTCGCACGAACCTCAACGGCAACCTCCTCTGAGACTTCAGATTTACTTCAAACTGTTGACAGTGTGCAAAGGAAATTTTCGAATTGACATGTTCTTAGCAATCTTCCAATTTCACATGTAGTGAAACCATTCGAATAATTCTCCCATTGAATTCTACCATTGAATTCGAATAATTTTCTGACAAAAGGTCTCGAACTTTAGATTCCAGTTAACATACAGTAATTTAAAGTAAGAGTTTTTCAGCATAAATGCTCACCAGCTTGAGGTTGAGGTGACACCCAGAGACATTGACACCTCCGTTATTCAAGGTAACCGATAGTTCAGTTGGGTCATGTACTCAAACGTGCTATTGACTTACAATATGAGCATTCAAAGAAATGTACTTTTGGAAAACTCATAGTAAAATAAGAATAGAGACGAGGAAGAGGCATGACCAGTAAAATAAAAAGCAAGATATTTTATAAGTTAAGGAATAGAGAGGAATTTTAATAGAGTGGAATTTTATAAGTTAGAGGATGTTCTGATGGAACTCCTTGGATTATCGTATATGTGTATCATAGAATAATTTAAAATGAAGGGAGTGCGCACTGCGCAGTCTACCTGCATGGATGAATGGAAGAGGGATTCCCAGCTAGGTTTCAAAATATTGTTAGAAAATAGTCATAAAATTAATGAAATACGTAATTAAATACACAAAGAAGTGTTAACAGCTCTGATAAATTTTAACCACTGGCTCTGTCGCAGCTTTTCAACAAACCTCCTCAAATTACTTTATAAAATTATTTATTTCAAATTAGATATGTCTTTATATTTGCCACCTGCTTGTACAATGTGCAACTAACACAGATCACTGATTCCGGCTGTTCCAGCGATAATTGTTGAACACATTACTGACCATTATGTCCGTAACAAATTCAAGTCCTTAATCGTTATTTAACGATAATATAACTCTTTGTTTAAGTGCGCAGTATATGGCATAGTATTTATTAAACAAGGATTATCCAAGCCTCTACTAACTGGTCTGAAATGGCGTAATTTAAATGCCATTGCAATGAGTTGACCAATTTTACTGAAAGAATATTAGTCACTATTTGAAATATGATTGTTGCCTTCGACCAGTACAATGGCAATATTATATTTTAACACTAAATCAACATATCTAGTCTGCATCAAATTTGTTAACTTGTGATGGTCTAAAATTAACTATAAGTTGATGTGAAAGTGTAGCTATCTTCTTGAAACAGGAGAGAATCTATACATCATTTAGCTCTCCGCTTTTCCAGTAGGTGCCCTTCACATATATTTTCTGTCCATCTTATCAAAAACCTTATCTATATTAATCTTTTTGTCGTAATAATTCAAATGGAGAGTAAACAAAGACGATTGCCGATATGTTACCATGAATTCACGTATTACGTTTTATGTTTAGTAGTTCAGGAAGTTTAATGCTTGCTGTTCCGCGGTTCGGTAAAAAGAGAACGGGCCATTGAAGAAGAGTTGACAGTGACAGATATTGAGACAAGCGATAGTGAGGTAGATGAAGAAATAAGCCTTCATGACAGTGATACATTTGATGGCCTTGAAGACTTTTAAGACCTTGAGGATCTTACAGAAAGAGAAAAGGAAAGTGATCCATTGGTCTAGAATAACTAAATGATTTAGACAATGGTTTATGTTCATAGTTTACTTTGTTGGTTACTTTTTACTTTAAAATTATTTCACTGTGTTGTTATTGGTTGTAATGCAAATTTTACGTTTACTTTAGGTACTTGCTTTTTATGTACCAAATCTAAACCTCTTGCTTTTGTATCGAGCTTTATTATTGATAATAAATTCTCTAGAATTTATTATCAGCAGCTAGTTTATGCTCGTATTTTCTCGTATTCTAGTTCGTACTAAATCAGCGTTCTTCAAAAATAAATGCTCAAGCATCATTCCGTCGCTATGTATAAATAAGATCCATATTAAGTACGTTGTCTTCAAACTCTAATAATTGTTCCTAAGGAAACATATGTGCTATATTATTTCAGACTTAGGCAGTATTATTCTATAGTGGAGCAAATTATTTAACTCATAACACATAACACATAAATTACTGCATTTCCTTCGTATCCGTAGTATCTCTATTTAGTGCCGTTTGAATCAAAACAAATGAAATTAAAACCAGCATAGTTAAATTTTTCACTCTGTTGTAATATTAACATTGGGGAACAGTCCGCTCGGAAATATTCTAATTAATACAAGTAAATATATTCTTGTACCTGTTCTGGGATCAAATAAATTTAGTCATCCTTGATGTCTCTGTTACAGAAACGTTTCTTGATGGTCGAATGGAATAATGTCAAAAGGAACTTTTATCTCTGTGTTTTTAAAATTCCTCTACTTTATTAATGACCAAAATAAAAGTTAGGTAAACTAATGATATGCTAATCACTTTCCATTTAGTTATAACAAGAATGGTTATTCTAGTAATTTATTAAATCCGACAAAATGATTTAAAACCATCGTTAATTTTATAAATACAGAGGGTGTGGCTTTCGTAGAAAATTCATGTTTACTTGCTCATTACTTATTACCCAAAACTCTTAATTGGCTCTATACCTACATACAAATAGGAGATATCGCTGGACATAAGTTTGTTCCCATAAATGTTGCCAAATGTCTAATTACCGAATATGACGGAAAATTTTGAAGTGTTAGCTGTCAAAAATTATGTTTTGCTCTGCATATTTGTCTGTA
The DNA here is from genome assembly GCA_964058915.1 of Tetropium fuscum. NCBI lineage: Eukaryota > Metazoa > Arthropoda > Insecta > Coleoptera > Cerambycidae > Tetropium > Tetropium fuscum. Next base: position 65,607 of record CAXKVY010000364.1, read on the forward strand.
CCGCCATTTTTAACGTCCCTACACAATCGCACTTAGCGACCTCTACTTAAGTATGTTTTTTTGCAAATTTCATAAGGAACCTTCTTAAAAAATGTGCAAAAAATGCTTTATTAAGAGCGAAGATTAACAGCAAAACGTGAAAAAATATATTAAGATATATATATATATATATATATATATATATATATATATATATATATATATATATATATATATATATATATATATATATATATATATATATATATATATATATATATATATACATAAATTTTTGGTTGTATATTACTTATATTCAAAAATATTGCCTAAAGAATTTATATATAAAATTCTACAGTACACATAACGCCATCTACCTATTTTCTCATTAACGATTCTGGATCGTATCTATGCCTCGAACCTTAAGTTTGTGTGTATCGTAGATTACTTTATGTTTAAAGAAAGAAATAATTGCAGGAAAATGCTTTTAAACTAAATTATTTGTAAAAGTCGATAATATTGAACTATTTAGATTTGTATTGCATAAACTAAGATTAAATAGAATTGTACACATAATATGTGCGTGTTTATTTATATGTTTTCAAAGATTTTATCTGTATTTGGAGCTCAATATTGGTAAATAAACTTTATATACGTATTATTCATTGATGAATTTACGTGTTTATTTTTTATGAATTTACCTGTATACTTTCGCTGTTTCGATATGTTTATGTGGGTATAGTCCTATTTTTTGATAATATTGGTTGTGGGAAGGTCATCGGGCACTTTGACGTCGACACAATAGTAAGTAGATGTATACGTTGTTCATTTGATAAAATATATGTGTTTCCGGGTACAATATGACATTTGGGGATTTAGTTCTAAATTACGGTCCTAAATATTTGATTTATATGTGATATTGAATGTTGAATGAAGTTGAATGAAGTTGAGTGTAACTTCAAACAAATTTCGACCTTGAATTTCGACCTTGAATTCAATTCGACCTTGAATTTTTAAATTAAACTTAGATATTATTATATTGTTTCATTTTTATTTCACAAAAAATTACAGAAAGTGCCGAGAGTAGGTTCGATACCCAGGAGAATTGGGGACTATCTGAGTCAGTGGCGTCCATGGATACTTAGTGACTTACTTACTTAAATTAAATACCTAGGTAATTAAATGATCTCAATAAACAAAACAAATCTTTTTTCATTGAAGAGTTAATATGATGGAGACAACAATCCCAGAATTGTCGAAATACGTCTTTCTGATGGTTAAATCATTTTGGTAAGAGATATTTAATTACTTAACTTGGATTATTAATTACATTCACAATATAAACAAAACCTTTGAGTACAAGTAAATTGAATTTGGGCCTGAAAGATGTTGATTAAACTCACTTAAAGTTTAAGATTAATCAAAACGATCCCGAAACATTAGCGCCTTCATTAGTTAAATTGATTTGCGAAGAGTGTGCCTACACACTGACGGTTTACAAGGATGTTTTCAAATACATACAGATTATCAGTAAGTAAATATACCTGAATTTGATATATTTAAGATGAATATTTTTATGACGATTGAAATATTGTATTCAATAATTGAAGGGGCAAGTGGAGGAAGGTTTTCCGTTACAAATTGTAAGTTCTGAGATAATTGATTCGTGAGAATTTCACTTTTTTTTTGAAAATTATTGTTTTTTTAACCTTGATGGTACATAACACCTTTATCCACTAATAATACCATTAAAAGTAACTTGAAATGAAAGAATGTGTTTTAAGACTTTATTATATAGAAATATAAATTTATAAAAAAAAATCTATTTACATTTAGTCCCCAGTACACGTCCTTTTTTGAAAGTTATTACAACAGTGCGCGATTATCGAGTCCGACACCTGCAACATATCACTGTTGCTGGTGTCCGTCCTGCAACACTAATATGTTGCAGAAAATTTTCCTTTGATTTCACGCATAATCTTTCAATTACAATAAAAAGAAATGAGTTTGGTTGTTCTTCTATCATTAGAAACGGGTTCTCCTGTCTGTAAGATCTCTTCATAAAACCAACGAAACTCTTCTTTAACAAATCAGCTGATCCTTAAACCACTTCAGATATATTTCCAAATTTTTCTTTTACTCGCCTTAGATGTATATTTTCTGCTATCGGACATGAATTATATCTCGATTTTGAGCGGGTAAATATATTGTTCATGTTTTTTCAAGACTTTTTCTATCCGGCCAAAATCCCCGTCGGAATCTATATACAAATGTCCTACCTCAGCAAATTTGTGCTCATTAACAGAAAATATACCATTGAGTATCAAATACTGGTAGAAGCAGATGATTGTGATATTTTTGTCCAAATAATTAGATGCTTTTTATTGCGAATAAGTTCTTCATTTCATTCTATAAAAGTGCACAGAGAACTAATAACTTCAAGGCCCCTATTTGCCATGTCTTCCATCCAGTAGAAGAAAAAAGCTTTATCCCTATTTGTTGACAATGAATGAATGCCAAGGTTATAACACCACATTTGCCTGAGGTAAAAATGCTTGGAAGTTGTATGTTTGGGTAGAGGTATGGCTCCTTCCAGCCATCGTGATATAGAACAATTCGAGATCATTCCTCGCTTTTTCTCGGTCTATACGTTGCAGATCAAATGCCGCCTTAGAGTTTTCCTTGTGTTCGGCATCACCCTTACCAGAATCACAAGTACTGCAGGTGTCACTTCTTGGCGCTCCAAATGACAGATTGATTCTTAATTCTGTAATAACTTAAACGTTTTTCGCCTGTTTCACATTTCTCATCATCCACTAAGATTATACTTAAAAAAAACAGTGTACATAACACTTTAATACACTAACATCTTGCAAACTATAGCTAATAGGAAGATGAATGATGGAGGTATGGTAGAAGGGACTCATACCACCTTCTTCCACAGAAAACTTCAAGATTTAAAAAAATGGTAGATAACACCTTCATCCACTTGACTCTTCAATTTATACCTTTCGAACCAGATGAGATATCCAAGTGTTTAAAAAAATAATGTGCAGTATATAAACTAATTTTGCAGACGGAATTTAAGCCACATCAAGAAGCCGATTTGAATGACAGGTTATTCTGATTTAGAAATTTTAGACAAAGAAAGCATACTTTTGTGTTTCTCTGTATAATGCACATAATTTCAGCTTTATTAAAAAAAATTAAAGCCGTTTATTAAGCTGCAATAACGTTCTTAACCTGTATATACCTATAATAACCTGTAGAAAAAATCAATTATATAATTATATAATTAAACAATCTATTCAATACCTTAGTAAATATTAGTACCTACTTTTATATTTATCTAACACCATAATCTCTAGTGTATATTTGAATCCAATATAAAAATAACAAATTAGTGTGAAGAATGTTTCATATAATTTACATTTGTTCAATATGTATTAATATTTAACCGCTATGTAAATCCTAAGTCTAATATAGATAATATAAATCAAATATAATTCAAAGAATAGTTCGTAAAGGAAAACAGATACAAATCACAATTTATAAAATGCCTCTTATGAAATAAAATACCTTATGCATCAAATTCAAATAATGTCGTTAAATTTCTAAGAAATACCGTACGACTGCATTTACAGTGTGTTTCAGCTGGCACATCATGTAGAGAATTGATAAGAATCTTAATCAATTATAGTGACACATTTGAACTCACGGAAATCACAGCATCTTCCTTTATCGATCCGATAGCCATCAATTTAAAGTTAATTCGTTTCATTACGAACATGATACGGCCGATAGAATTAGAGCCACTTGAATGTGATCCAGTCTGACTCTAACCAGATTCCTTGGAAGGATCAAACGGCCAATTACACAACGCTTCTGTTAATTATTAAGGCCATCGACCAGGTGTCACAGCTAACATGGTCTGCCTTTGCAATTCGCGTTCTTAAAGTTCACGGGAAATCTCTGGAATTCGGTCCGTTTAGATGGCATGGCTTGCATATTTTAAATGGATTTCTAGTAGATATGATTGATATGACTGGATTTCTAGTAGAAAATTTATAAAAATATCCGAATTATACCACAGTTATCGTCAATAGATTTACTTTAATATTTTAATTTACCATAGCAATAATGACATGACACATTTCCCAAACCATAATTTTTAATGCTTTTTGAATATGGAACTAATAATGCAATATCCGGTATTAGAAATCCCTCATCTGTTATTTGACGATGAAATTACCCGGATTTGTTATTCATAAAAATCGATCGATCGAGAATATGACACAAGGAATTGGAAAAAACTACTTTCCCCTCGCGACAACTATGAAGTTGCCAGGTATAAACAGGTGAGCAAGGCATTAATCCACCCTCATCAGTTATTTAATTGATGTTTTTATGAAATAAAATATCATTTTATTCCCTATCCAACAATAATAGGTTGCCTTAGCAAAAATTTTGTCACATCCATGGATGCCTAGATTTTAGATGTTAAGTTTTGATTGCGAGCGTGAAGGGTGACAGAAAAGCATTGCGCGCACTTCTCCATGAGACAGACAGGGATGCAGAGAGGCAGGCATTATTATACAACCAAAAAGTTTTCTGTTAAAACAATAGAGTCATTTATAGTTTTAGAAGAATTTAATAATTATTGTGTATTTAATAATAAGTACAGCTTATATTATTATCAATGATAGTTAAGCATCTAATTCAAGGCACAGAAGGATACATTTCTTTGAATAGTATTATCAATAGTATTATCATAATAATACTATTGATTATCAATACTATTATCAATACAATACTATTGATTATCAATAGTATTATCATAATATAATTATAATAGTATTATCAACAAATAAACTTAAAATACTTTTTTTTTGAGCAAAATAATAATTTTTTCAACACAATGAGATAGAAAACAATATCTGCATAGGAGGGATAAAAATCTAAAAAAAAGATTTATTCGAGTTGCCATATTTTGTTTAATTTTGCACCAAAAAAATGTTTCTGTCCAGCACTGATTTTTTGTCCACTTTTTTGACCCAAAAAAAGTTATGGGCAAAAAGCAAAAAAAATTGAAATTATTGGCTTCTTTTTTTTAATTCAAAAATTTCGGGTAAAAAAATATTTTAAATTTTTTTAATAAGCCATTTCGATGGGAAATTACATTCTTTACAAAATGTTTCATATGGAATATATCAGGCGTGTGCAGAGATGGTATTCCGCCTCGGCTTGTCTTTGATAAACCTTGCGCCCTACAAACTACCATCTTCACCAAACTAATGGTGAAGATGAGACCGCCATTGAAGATGTAAACTATGTCCACACAGACGAATCAAGGAAGAAGGAATGATCAGGTTGTGATATATATTCCAGAAGCCTGCTATCCCAATGTAAGTGAACTATGACTAAAAATGTCAGTATAGTACAAACAGAACTGGCAGTTATAACCATAGCCGCGGGAGGGATTGCTCGTAGACAATCAACGGGCAAGACAATCTACACAGTAGACAATCACCACTGGCCCTGAAAAATAAAAAAATAAGTAAAGGATCAACAAGGGAATGTAACGTGCTTGTGAGAGCTTGTCAGATGAATGACATATCCCTATGTTGGGTCAAAGGACACTCACAATTAAATGGCAATGAAGAAGTTGACAAACTGGCTAAGAAGGCATCTAGCCTAAAAATTGTTGGGCCTGGTCCTTCGAGTACATTATCATTATCAATTGTAGTAAAACTATAAATGATCAAGGAAAACACCCATAAGAAATTTGAGAAGTTATGGAATGAAACAAGTAGCTACCGGTTGTCTAGAAATCTCTTGAGATATCCCAGTGAAGAGATAGCAAGGAATTATCTAGCAATGTTTAGGGGAAACCTGGTCGAGCATGTACTTTGTGAATGTCCTGCCATATCATCAACCAGAATACATTTTGTAGAACGTTGGCATTCCATGGTTAATCTGAGGGAAATGCCGCTAGGCAACATCATCACCTTTTTTACACTAGGCTGGTTGATGGCCTAGGTGAGACGACAAGGGGCCCAATGGGGCTTAGGTGTAGCAGAATTTTTTAACCGCACTCTACGTAGTGTCTACCTGACAAACACAATTACGACTAATCAAACACAGTTACAAGTCTGTTTTCCTCTACGCGAATATCATATTTTATAACTTCTGAAATTTTTTTCAAATTTTTTTTCTTAATCTTTTCAGATCGACGACTCAATTATATTTCCCAATACCTAAAATACAATTACTTTTGTCACAGGGTCGACAACTCTACAGATATAAAAATATGATATATTTTTACTTTTAGTGAGGGATGTCTCTAATATTTATATTTATTGTCTCTATTTTGATGTATTTAATACTGATTTCTGAGGCATTGGCAACGATCTCTATTCATACTTTCATTACGTCCAATATATTCATTAATTATATTTTTGAAGAAGTTGACATATGGTCGTTAAGGTCTGTCGACACTATAGCACTTTCCGATTATTGTACTTAGCAAATGAGAAATGACCAATAAAATAGTAGGTGATAACTTACATGACGTACCTATCTGAAACAAATGACAAGCAATTGTCGTGAAAATATTTATTGGTTCTGCCAGTGTAATAGCTTTATACTGCGGTGCCGCAATCCCACTAAAAGTAAATCTTAAATGGATAATGAGAGTGATTGGACATTTGTACATGCCGTTAATTGGTGATCGTTGCCATAATGGGTATACGGTCAGGGAGTAACCAAGCCTTTGTCGAGGCTAATTTGCGCACCAATTTAAAATAATTTAGAGTTAAACAATAGAGTGCGTTTTAAGCACAGACCGGCATTAACGTGTCGCAAAAGATTACCTTACATGGGACGCTCACGTTCTTTTGCTACAATGGGACTTTATGCTTGGAAATTTATGGCGCTTTTCGGAAAGAAAAAACTCACGTACAGGGTGATCTATAAGCTGTGATCGAACACAATGGATAAAGTGCCATTACAGTTATGGAAAAATTGAATTTGTTGTCTATAAAATATAATTACGTGAGCCAGCGGAAGTCAAGTTATAACGTAAGTGAATATCTAGGTATAGGGAATTCAAAACCATTGCACGTCATCAATGACAAAAGACGTATCAACAACGCTAATGTATAACAGTCCCGATATGGCCAGAATTTGAATAAGGCGGATCAGTAGGTACAGTTGGTAACACCGTCCGAAAATTGCGATTAAACAAATATACGAGTTAAGTTAAGAGAAATAAAACCGTTTAATAATCAATGTATACGCGAGTATACAGATTTCAATATAAATATTTAAATTAGTTAACTAAAATTGGCGAAATATCTAAATAAACGTTTAAAAAATAAAATTATCTTCTGTTAATTAAAGCATATTCTAAAAAAACAAAGGAGTAATATTGATCTAGTTTATCGTTAAAAAAATCGTTATTAAAGTAAATCGTAGTTTATCGTTATTAAAACAAATGTGAGCTCACTTACTTTCAACTTTTGAACACTGGAAAAATGATAATCCATTCCACGCTCTGTTGTGCAACCATCTACTGAACAATATACCGTAGGCATATTAATACAATTTAATCTCGCTTCAGGTTTCTAGTCCACTCCGTACGAATCACCACTAACTGTTCTAAGCGAGAACCTGGCGCACTATGTATGCGTTCTGCTCTTCCACGAGCCGTCTGCGAATTCTTGTTTGAGGAATTTTATTTAAAAAGTGCTTTTGCAACATGTAAGGAATTCGTTAATTGGCCTACTTAATACAATGTACACGGAATGAAGTGCACAATACAAGTCCTAATGAAATAATTATTTAAAAAAGCAATGGAATAACACCTTGCGATGAACGGCGGATAAATTTAATATATACTTTACATTGAGCACAAATACCACACCATATTACAACTTCTTAAACTATAATATACTTTTCCATGTCTATATTCTTAGCACATATTACGGAAAAAGAAGTCCAATTAAAGAAGAGTCCAATTAAAACCATCCAATTCTAGTGGATTTGATAATATTTCAAATAATCTAATTAAGAAATGTAAAGAAAATATTTGTAAACTATTGGGTTTCCTAATAAATTTGTGTTTTAAGGAAGGAATATTCCTCCACAAACTAAAACTAGCCATTGTTACACCTGTCTATAAGAAAGGTGATCTAAATGACTATATGAATTAGAGAGCTATTATTAGTACCTATATTATCTAGTCTCTCAAAACTCATTGAGCTCTCCCTTAAGATCAATTTTCAACATATCTGTACAAACATGATCTGCTCTCCCCCTACCAGCATGGTTTTTCTCTGAATGAAAGCACAGAGACAGCACTCTGCGATTTCCACCATAAAATTGTAAACGCAGTGGACAATAAACAATATATCCTTGGGCTGTTTGTTGATTTCTCTCGTGCTTTTAACCTGGTGAACTATCCACTACTACTAGCGAAGTTACATAGATACGGGATTAGAGTACACCTCTAGATTTTTCAGCATATTATTCAGAAAATATGACCCGTTGTTAAATTTAATGTCACCAGTGATAGCCGTGACAAGGGGTTCCGCAGGGTTCTATTCTGGGACCTCTACTCTTTAATATATATGCAAATGACCTTATCTCATATCTAAATAACATACGTCATGTATATACTATATTCTACTGTCTATTCTATATGCTATGCTAGTGTGTTAGTCCCGTTAGCGGAGTGCATATGTGAAGTGTTTTGAAAAGACTGCAGCTTGGCTGGTTTCCTAAAATCTCCTATTTCCATGAAAAACCAGCCGCAGTAGTCTGCCTACTTAAACAATAGCTATTTATGTAACCAGTTGGGAAAAATATTATTTTGTGTAACGAGCAGACTCGCTAGCGCTTGTCCATTCCGCAAAAGTATGCGAGTTACACAAAATAGTGTTTCCCAACATGTTTCATACAAGATTTTTTATAATTTTGACCAATTTTATATTTTATGAGGAGAAAACTCTGAATTTTATACGTTCAAAAACAATCCAGTAGGTTGTAACAGTGTGCCAGCTTGTCACTTTCATAGCTTGTCAGTTTCATAATTGTCTAAATAACTTACTATGAAATGAACTTTACAAAATCAGTTGGGTAAAATTTTATTTTTCGCAACTGGTTGTGAAAAGTAAGACGTTCCCTAACGACAAAGGGTTTTGAAAAATGTCACTGTAAATGCCAAAACTAAAAAATAATTATTTATTGATGAAAGCTGAAATAAGAATTATTATAAGGAACAACTTGCAGACGATAAAGAAGTAGTGTTTGCGGAGTTTGAGGAGAGAGGAACCCTACGAGATTCATTCAAATTACTTAGCGCAAAGGTTCTAGAGAAAATTTACTCAGTTATTTATTCACTTGAAATTGTTTCGACTGAATTTTATTATATTAAGAGATTTCAATTAATATTGCAGTAAAAGTGTACACCAAACACGTAGCTATTAATTGTATCCTGAGCAGCCTAGCAATCTACATGACTGCCTGCATAATTTTGGAATGTTAGCCATTTATGTAATAAAAAATATATAATGCATGCATAAAACGTACACTATGACTATTATTATGTCATTTATAAATTTTCCCCAACTAGGTTTATTATTTACTCATGTAAAATGTGCATTCATTTACAATGTACATTGTAGTATTTAATCTGCATTATTTTTTTTATTCAGCCTTATTCTGCGCTAATTCTATAGACTAATTGCCATTTTATTAACGCGTTTTATTCCTCACAACGCACGACGGCAATTAACGTGTATTGTTCATTTTGCAAAAAGGCAATTATATTTGTTTGAAATCGTTTAATAAATAACGTAATTTTATCTACCATATTTGTGTACAAGTTTTGAATCTCAATGAATGTAAGTGCTAAATTATCGCAAATAATGTACCTACATACGTTTCGTGGATCAACTTATTCTAATAATCGTATCCAACATCTTTAATATTATAGATTGACTTTACGACAAACCTGAATGATTTATCATTCAAGTACGTACCTACGGGTATTATTATTGTTCACATTAATACTTGTCTATGGAAATTATCATAGAACCTAGGGCGATAATCTGAAATCGACAATAATTAATGCACTATAATGCTAAAATGTCATCTCTCACATGACGTTGAGTGAAATAGTCAGCACTCAGCGCATAGTACTCACTAAGCAAACCGCACATCTAATTTTGAACCCTGTAATTTGAATAGTTAATTAGGAGCAATAGAATACAAATAGATTTTTGTAATGCTCTGCCTTATTATTTGTTCAAATATGCAGTGCATTACTAATATCTCTTTATCGTATTACTAATATCGTTTTAAAAGAATTAAACTAATTTCATGTTGGTTGGCAGCAAAATAGTATCTTATTAGTATATAATAGGCCAATCGACAAGGGGTTTAAGTGGAAGTAAATGGGGGGAAGCTGCAATACAGTTTATTGTATTGCTTTGATCTGTTGAATAATGTACTAAATTTGCACGGTCTATCGATCCCGTCATATTAGAAAATTCCATATAAAAATTATATTTTTATACATTTTTTAATATATCTCTGTCTGTGTGCACCGTACAGAAAATTTTCAAATAACGGAAAATAAAGTCAATTAAATTATCTACAAAAAAGTCCTATTCACTGGTTTAGTAACGAAACAGGTTGCCGAGATACATACGCTTAAATACAGAACATACATGTTCTAGTATACCATAGTTATAGAAATTAGTATTTTTCTTGTGCTCGTTTCCACACCACCTAGGGGTAGAGCACTCGGCGCGTTTTTGAAGTGAATAAATACTTCTTTAACCGCATGAGAGTGATTTTTCAAGGTCGCGTCACGTCACATTTTATAACATTTTCGTCTCGCAAGTGAGATAAAGCATATGACAGATATGAGGGAGAGAGAGAAACAGATATATCGATTGCAGCTTTGGCTTGGGCAACTATCCCCCACAAGCGTTCTAAAGCGGAAAGCAATATGGATATAATGAGAAACAGAGATAGCGAATACAGCTTTGACTTGGGCAACGATCCAAGCGTTTAAAGGATCTTTAAGCGTTCTAAAGCGGAAAGTAATTTTGATATAATTTATAAACGATCATGACAGAATTAGAATTAACCAGAATACAATATTACTTATGCATACCCTGCTGGATTTGGCTTTCGAATCTGATCCAAATGGATAAAGATTTTTTTGCGGAGGATGCGTCCTTGCCACTACTTCACTTTCTTCCCAGAAGTAATTTAGGAAAGAAGTATTCACTTCACAAACTTTTGTAATGTTTGCGCTTCATATGTTTCGCTGTTTATAGGTAGGTATAGACTGTATAAACTGTAGGTATAGAAAATTTTCAAAAATAAAAAGTTTTTCAAAAGTTTTTCGAATGCCGAAAATTTTAATATATAAAACAGATGTTTGAAATCCTTCGGTACTGTTAAAATGGCAATAATGTGTACTTTAAGTGAAAAAACAATATACATCGATGGCTTTATTAATTTTAAAGATAGGGCGGTGGAAACAAAAAAAACCACAATTTTTATTTAAAGTACATTTTTTTCTTTTTTTTTCATTAAAAAAGTTCCAAACCCCGAAGGAATGCCATAAAACACGATTTCATAGTCCCAGTGACATGCTTAACTAAACATACGATGTTTTACCTGGTCTATCTTCTAAGGACAAAAATAACGACATGATAGAGTCTTGCTATCGCTGCATAAAGTCAATTCAGCCATACCAAGGAAACAGGAACAATCCCTTATGCTCTATGCTCATCTGTTCGCCATATGACGGCAATCCGGCGATCAATAAGTGTATAAATATATAAGGTAGACAAGAATAAGTTACCCTTATTAAAGGGGACCACAGACCTGTACTGGCGTTGTAAATTATGCCTGACAGTGGTATTATGATGAAAATCTATCTCTGCCAAATATTATATTTATTATAAGTATGAAGGTACACCTATGTGTATACATGATGAGATAGTCACTTGAGACATATCTTTCAGCAGATTGGAATTATATTGGTGGGGTTCCTTATGCAGTCGATAACGTAAATAAAAATGAACAATTTATTTTTTATTATTTTATAATTCAGGTAACGTCTTACTTTTCACAATCAGTTACGAAAAGTAAAATTTTACGCAACTGGTTTTGTAAAGGTCATTTATTTCATAGTAGGTTATTTTAGACAATTATGAAACTGATAATCCATGAAATTGACAAGCAACCCACTGGATTGTTTTTAAACATATAAAATTGGTCAGATGAAAATTAGAAAAAAATCTTGTACGAAAGACGCTGGGATACACTATTTTGTGTAACTGGCATCCTTTTGCGGGCCTCGCTAGCGCTCGTTCCGCAGAAATCTGCTCATTATACACAAATAGTACTTTCTCCAACTGGTTACATAAATATCTATGATAATACAGCGGTCATCATATAAATGTGTGCAAACTGCTAACAGATTTGTAATTCTTTTCTCTTTTTTCGTTGTCATTTGCCACTTGAAAAATATACATGTTAAATATATAACGATAAATAAAATTAATCAATTAAAAAAAATCGACGTGTGTTTCTATTTTTAAGTTTACTTTTTTAAACGTCAGATTCACTTAAAAAAAAGCTGAGCAACATCTAGGAATATTTACTATCAAAACATGAAAAAAAAACATGTATAGTAATTATAATCACAAATTTCTGTCATATTCGAGATCGTCGTTTTTGGATTTTACCCAAGATGCTTCGATTCTTCAATTTCACTATCAGGGCTGTCATCATTTTCCGTAACAACAATAATTTCTGGTAGGTACACCATTCTAAGGACTTCATAGACTATGCCTCCATAGATAGAAGCACATCATTTCAAAATAATCATTTTATTGTTAATCGCGGGAATTGTTGTCATTATTTCCGCAAGAGCTATCTCCTCTTCTTCGTGAAATCATACTTCGTCAGTATGATCAAATCTTCTTCCAAAAATTGATTTGAATGTAATGTTATATTGTTATATAGTATTAATCGGTAGATGACAGCCTTCTAGACTAAGCGGAATTCTTCATGCAAGGAGATTTTATTAACAACTGAGTAACAATGCTTCTTCCCCTATTTCGACCCGCGATAATTTTACCTCGCTGATAATTCTAGCAATATTTTATCAGAACCTCTGTCATATCAGTTCAAATATTTGAAGTTAATTATATTTCATATTTCACATATATCAAAATTATTGAAACTTCTGTTTTCTGAAACTGTTTGTTCAAATTTTTTTTATGCATTTATGTTCCATACTTAGATTCTTAGAACTATTCTAAATTTTACTGCAAATATTTCCTGGTCAACGTATGCAGACAAGTTATATTGTATTTTTATTTTGAAATAAATTATTTAGTCTAACCCACACAAACACACAAATACGTTTGGTATCTTAACATTCAGCATCCAACTTCGCTATCAAAGCGTGCATCGCTAAGAGATCGTGATGTCACGTGCTTCAATTGTATGAGCTCGCACTGTTGATCCACATTATGGATGCAACACGAGTCCTGTGACAATTTTAAAATGTAACGATACTGTTTATTTATGTCATTATGCCTATTATACTGTGGGAATCGACTACTAATTAAATATAAATAATTCATTTATTGCTGTAATTACCTTGTGGGATAATGTTTATATACTTAATGTGAGTAATGTGACAACATTTCAGTTCGCATGGGACTTTAGATCTTGTCTACATAATACTATTACGATAGAGCAAAGGCTTACACTTTTCATGGTGAGAATGGTTATAATATTTTCCTAACAAATTATATAATATAACGTATCTATGAACACCCAGACTAGCAGCTTACTCTCAGGTAATAGCAGCTACTTTCCCAGTTTTGAGACACAACGAGGCTTAATTGAAAAGCAAATAAAGCTACACACCCTTTTTTACTACCACTATTCTTAAACAATATCTTTTTATTGCTGTTAAGTGTGAATTCAATATTTATCTTCAATTCAATCAATTAAAAGCATGGGAAAATCGTTTTTAATGCATATCTCGTCGGCTTTTGACTTTACAAAAAAAAAGTTGATATAAAAAATGAAGTGTTAGACAAAACAGACATGCTTATTTAAGCTGAACGAAATCGGATAATTAGTTCGCGAGATATAGTGAATTGTAGTTGCGAAAATAAGAAAAATCAATTTGATTTTTCATCGATGGGGAGGGGACATAAAGGCTCCTTTTTTGTGGAGGAGCTAATATGAAGGAATTACGAGGCCGTAGGCTGTGGGTGGTAGGATACTTAGGAGTGGGGGGAGAGGGGGTAAACGAAATTTTTTAAAATGCCAATAATTTATTTGAATATTGACCGATTTTAAAAAATCTAACGGCTTTTTCTTCGTTTCTTCGTGAGCTATACGATTATATTAGTGACTTTTTTGTTGTTGCAAACCAAGGTCTAGCGCGCGATAAAACATTTTGCCTACATTTTCAAACGGTGTTGACGACAGCTTTTTTTAAAAAAGACCTCTAATTCTAGCCCAATTAGTTCAAAATCGGATTATTAGGAGGGGAGCTGTGGGACTTCAAAGTTTTTACTAGGCAGCAGAAGAACGGAGAGGAGTGGGGGCTTGGGTCAGAATCACGATAAAGGGGAAACATTTCCCTTTTTATTTTCCACGTTTAATTATACTGAAGTTTACAGAATACATATAGGTATTACATATTATATATTTACATATACATATACTCCATCATTTTTTTAAATTGACTAAGATTACTAACAATTTTTGGCAAGTCATAAAATATACAAATATTGTGCTTAAAAACCAAACTACATAATTATAAATACACATCACAGACGAAAGGTAAAAAACAACAATTCACAAATTATAAAAAATGGTGTGAAACGTGAGAATTACACAAATGTGTATATGATATGATTCATAGCATCATAAGCAAGTAGCATGACTAAAATTGGGTTATAGAAAAAACCTCAATGGAGGAAAAGCAATGGCTAAGAAAGTGCTGTTTAATCTTATTCTTAAAATAATTAAAATTCAGAGATTTGAAGTCGTTAGGAACATGATCATATACTAGTAGTTGTAGATTCAACGTATCTTCAAAGATAGTCTTCAAGTTATCTTCAATGTAGAAAAAATATAGATATATATTCGCATGGATAATCTTACAAACTAACTCATGCATATCTATTTTTTTTATAACATGTCAGATATCTCAAAAACGCTTGACTTTTGGTATAGGGTACGTTTCATATTTTTGGTTTATCTTTTTATTATTTTTAACTTTTATTTTTATTTTTAACTTTTTGAAAATTCAGTAATAAGATTTTATTTAAAATACCAAATTTGGCATCGACTTCCATTATAACCAGAAGTACCAAATGGTTAAGATTTCAATGTGAGATCACCCCCCGATGATACCCTATAGTATCCAGCAAATATCATCCAATATGCTTAAGCCACTCCAGAGTAATGAATAAACATACAACAAAAACCTCCTCCTTTTTTGAAGTCGATTAAAAACAAACAATGGGAACATCGCCGTTTGATTTTTTTAAAATTGGTCAATATTCGGAGAAAAGTAAATTTTTCCCATTGATTTTGAGCCCAGCCCGAGTCCCCCACTCCTTACTGTTTTCCTGCTGCATAGCAAAAACTTTGAAGTCCCCTAGCTCCCCGTCTAATCATCCCATTTTCATTTAGTTGAGCTAGAAGTAAAGTAAAGGTCGAAAAAATCTGTCTATTGGTAAAAAAAATATTTCCTCACCCCCTACGCTCATACCGGAAACACCCTTTGAAAAAACAGGCAAATCGTTTCACAACTCGTTCACCAAAAAAAATATTCGCTATCTTATAGCGCATGAAGGAACGAAGAAAGAGCCGATTGATTTTTTAAGATCGGTCAATATTCAGAGAAGTTATCGGCATTTAAAAAAAATAATTTTCTCCCTCTCCTAATTATCCCACCACCCGCAGCCTGCGGCCTCGTAATTCTTTCATAATAGATCTTCCACAAAAAAATTGACACCTCAACTCCACTCCCACGCTATGAAAAATCATTCCGAAATCTCGCGCACTAATTATCCGATTTCACTCAGCTTTTAATGATCGTGTGTGCTTTATCGTACTCTTTATTTTTTATGTCAAACTTTTTTTTTCAAAAGCCGCCGAGATATGCATTAAAAACGATATTCCCATGCTTTTAATTGATCGTTCCCCCCTCCCCCCTTGACCCCGTCTGCGTAAACCATGACAAAATGATGGGGTGACATAATTTGATAGGTTGGGGGAAACTTTTTTTTTATTTGAGTTTGTTTTTGAGTTTTTGAGTTTTAATTTCAGTTTTTGAATTTGAGCCTGTTTTCGAAACCCAGATCCACTCCACTAGGAACTTTTAAAAAAAGCACTAGCTAAGTAAAATGTTATGACGCAGATATTATTTGGTGGCAAAGATTTTTTATTGATCTTGATTTAGTTAGCCTACAATAATAATTTCCCAAAAGAAGCTGCCTATTAGGCTATTGGGTACTTAGAACATTAATTAGAATTAATTAGTTAGTTAGAAGATTAATTAATTAGAAGGTACTTACTACTACATAAAACAAATTTTACATTTTAGTTATTGGTGAACTCATAGCAATAAGGAACTAAGACGTTCACGGGTTTTACTGCAGGAATCGATCAATTGGTTATAAATGAAGAAAAAAACGGGGAGTGCTATTAAATTAGAGGGTGTAAATGGAAGGCACGAAAAAACACCCCTTTTCGGTTTTTCAGTATATCTCGTAAGCAAAGCCAAATTTCGATATATCTATCATGAAACTTTTTGTAGAGAAACAAATTTCCCATCGCAATAGCATTTTCTGAATATTTAAAAAAAATTTCATGTCGCAACATTCTAAACAAACTTGAAATAAAAGCGAAATTTTCGATTTTTTTTTGCTTTTTCGCCTGTATCTTTTTTTGGGCTTATATAGGTATATGCATTGCTCCAGATAAATAAAAGAAGATTAAATTTCTTTTAAAATGGTGGGCGGAACAATTTCTTTTGATGAAAATTGACCGAGATATGGCCATTTGGACCTGGCCTTTTTTTTAATTTCATGACTCGTACGAATATTGTTTTACTCAATTACAAAAGTTTTTTACGTTTATTATTTAGTAATACATGACAATTATAATAAATTAATGTTTGGAACAATGATGCTACTACATTTCAGCAATGATATTGTCAAACTGCATATCGATATCATCATCTATATCTTTAGTATTGTAATATAATATATAGTAGTATAATAAAAAACCCGTGAACCCCGTCTTAGTTCCTTTCTATATGACATAATCAATAGCCCAGTAGCTCCAGTTGGCGTTTTATAAATAGAACTAGTTTTAGTAACTAAAGTTTACAATGTAAATAACGTACTTTCGATCAAGCTTTTAATGACACAAGTGGTGTCATTAAGTTTGTTATTTTGGTAGCATTTAATCAGATTTACTCTTTGCTTCAAACAATGGCAGTAGCAGAGACGTAGCCGTTACAAAACTTTCTAAAGCAATTTATAACAAAACGCATTTCATTGTATAAGCTCTGTGAAAGATTAAACAACTGAGAAAGCGAAAAGATTTGTCAAACTAAATTGATGGTAGAAATCATGACATTGCCACCGCGTTCCCAGTGTGGGGCAGGCCACTGTTGAATTTTGTTTGTGGAAAAGGCGGGGATATCAAGGGCGTGATTCTTGAAGATACGTGGTCAAGAGGGTTATTTCTTGGCCCACTTCACCCCAGTATTAATATTGTGAAGCGGCTTCTTTATTACTGTAAATAAATCAGTTTATACTATGAATACATTATGGTAAACCTGAATAGAGCAATTTAAATTTCTAATGGGCTCCACAAAATACCAACTTAAGTGTAAAGCGCTATTATATAAATTATCTAAAATTTTAGTCTGATTACAAAACAGACGCGTAATTTTTATGTTCAGTTTTCTTGTGGGATAACTTTCATTCCCCGTAATCCAATTTAATAACTCAATTGGAAACAGGTGCCTTTAAATTATAATTGTAGACGATAAAGGTAAAAATGGCTAACCATTAAAACGATAAACACTCTCATATTCATTTAGGATGCATTAAAATGATATTACAGATGCGCTAAAAAAGAAAAAACAATGTAACTAAACGTTGTTTTAATTCATAAAAAGAAGCCATCTCGGGATTAGGGCCGGCAGTTGAGGCTAGGTAGGTAATAAATTGATATTATACCAGGTTACAAATTCACGTACATACACGAGTTGTATTAGCTGAAATCTGTCTGCAGACTTCATGTCACATTACGTTTAGAAGAGATTTTCGGTGGGTTGTTTATTTGCTTATTACTATTTCGGTGAACGTTTATCGATTTTTTTATATTAATGATGTAATAATAGGAAATCTATAAATAAGACATGCGACGCCTACAAAAGTCTCTATGGCCGTTTCATTTTTACGTTGTTCGCATAGTTTGATAACTTAGCGGTTATATTATCAGTATTGTTAGTGAGTGCTTCAGAAACTACAAGGTACAGATTTTTATATTTAACCACGTACTGTACTACAGTAAACAAAAAGTTTTATCTAGATTTTTCAATACGCCTAAGACACTTGCATATGCATATGCAATTTTTTTTTTAATAAATATACCTAATTTTGAGTAAACACTGGTTTTATTTTATCAAGTGATCAATCACTGGGTAAAATAGTGATCAAATACTAGTTCTCGCTGGTCAATTACTAGTGTTTTGTTACTTTCTTTTAATCATATTTTTTTTTTCTAAAAAATAAACACTTTTCTGCAAGAATTCACACAATATATAGAATTCCAAAACTTAGTCCTTCTTGCACATATTTTTGCTTTTCATAAAAATGTACTATACAGTGTAGTATAAGCTACAAGTATATTTGTTATTATTTATATATGTGTCATCTGAATTATTTGTAGAATAAAGACTATTATTATGATTATTATTATTAAACATTGTAGGTAAATAGAAGGATAAGTAAATAAAAATAAATTATCTCCTAGGTTGTTTCTAGTACCATTATATATATGTAGTTAACAAAACATACTGAAACTGTCTTTATATATACCCCGGCCAAGGAGATACCGCGTTCGATTAAGTAAGATATATTTTAAATTGGACGTGTTTGGTCGAAACGTATAGAATCTCCTTCGCCATTTTCATTTAATCAGCGAAATAAGAAAAATTCCGTAGACGATGTAAGATAATTCAAAGTTCAACCACAAGGAATGTGAATTGTTACACTTCACCGAGTCTTTCTTGCTCGGATGCATCTTCCTTGGTGTTTGATTCCCTCATTTTGCACTGGCATATTGCTGTATATCATTGTTAAAACTAACTCAAATGTAAATTTAAATATATTGAGGCTTGTGAATATCGGCACACAAAGAATCTAACGATCTAGGTGGTAATAAATAAAATATCAACTTGCTTTTTATTTTTGGAGTCAAAATAGTTCACCTTGCAGACCTGATATTAACTTATCCATATCCAATATCGAGGAGCAGATTTCTTTCCATTTATTTTCGTGATTTACTTTTTCATAATTATGTGGTTACAAACAACATTTTTGATTTTCCTTTATACTATAATAGTATGGATATTTTAGTAGGATAAATATGATATAATTTACCTATTTACGTAACAGGCACATAACCATTCAACCATCTAGCGTTACTAGAAATAACAGGAAATTCTTATCTTCTTCCTTTAATCAACTTAATTTCATTATTTTTTTTATTTTGATAGTGTCTAAAATAGTTGCATATATGAGTAGATTTTGCTGTCAGTACTAATTACTCATAACTAAAAAATAAAAATTATTTCCTGTGACAGCTGGATAGGGCTGGAACCTTTGATGTAACTGTAACACTCGGAGTAGGTTCCACAAACACCAAAACACTTTCACTTCGCTCGACGCGCGTTTCGCCAACCAAGTTGGCATCATCCGGAGACGATTAAAACTAATCTTAAATTACAAAATCTACCATATTTATACTATTTTTCCGGTGACGTCACTAATGATATCACCGTAAAATTTACGCGTGACTAATCACGCTTCAATCATCGGTTGCTAAGCAACGCGTAAAGCGGGCTATACGGGATAGGTCCCTTGTCGCTATTCATACTACTATTACACTTTACAATTTCTATGCTCTCAAATGCATCCAACTGTCTATTATTGGTCACATTTCTAACTAATCTTAAATTACTAATATCTATTCTATGATTGTTGTCAATAGCATGTTGTGCAACACTAGACTTATCTGTTCTTTCATATTTTAGATGAGCCATATGTTCTTTAAATCTGGTGTTAATTGACCGTCTCGTTTGTCCAATATATTTTCGATCACAATCGTTACAACTAATTTCGTAAATCCCAGACCTTTCATTTGGAACAATTTTATCCTTTGGATTGTCTAAAAGTTGTTGTAATTTGTTGCTCGACGAATGAATCGCTGTTATACCCACGTTTTTGAAAACCTTACTCAAACCATGAGTAAACCGGGGTTCGTACGGGATGGATACATATTTTGGAGCCTCTATATCCTTTTGCAAGGTCGTAGAATTAAGTGTGTCCTTAAATTTACGCTTCCTAATTAGTTTTTCAACTATATCTCTAGGATAACCATTACTCACAGCTATATCTTTAATTAATACTATCCTAGAGATATAGTTATCCTAGAGATATAGTTGAAAAACTAATTAGGAAGCGTAAATTTAAGGACACACTTAATTCTACGACCTTTCAAAAGGATATAGAGGCTTCAAAATATGTATCCATCCCGTACGAACCCCGGTTTACTCATGGTTTGAGTAAGGTTTTCAAAAACTTGGGTATAACAGCGATTCATTCGTCGAGCAACAAATTACAACAACTTTTAGGCAATCCAAAGGATAAAATTGTGTTTGTGGAAACTACTCCGAGTGTTCCTGTGACAGAATAAAAAAAATTGACATATGTATTTAACACATCTATTTAAGGGAAATAAGTTTTCTCCTCCATATAATTCCACTATACTTTAGGTAACTAAACATTTACCATAAATGTCATGCTAGTTATAGCTAGTCTAACTACATATGAAAATGATATGGAAATGTTTACAATAAAAGTGAAAATTGCCATTTTTTACGGGAAGATTTTCAAAATATTAGATTTTGCGTTGATGGTTTTTAACATTTTTTTGTGATATCATCGAAATAGGCATTGCCTTCGCTTCACATTCCTGTATATAGCATAACCTTAAACCAACACGTGCATTAAATATTTTGATTTGTGCAAAATTTGGTGCCTTGGATTATATTCAAATGTTGGGGTAGATTCAACGAATCAAAGATTATTTTCGACTACAATACAATATAAAAAAGGCAAGGCAATATAAAAAATATATCCTAATATCCAGAATTAAAAAAGTAAAATTATATGGTAGATATATTGTATCTAAATCATGGGCCACGGGAATATACAGCGAGGATGACGAGGAAAAGAGGAAATTCCAAAATAAATAGTGAGTGATCCAAGAATTTTCAATTATTGAAATTAAAATTTAGTCAAATATATAAAAAGATCGTCCACTGTATACTAATTAATGTTGCTCTACTATGTAAAAAATATTGCTGTCGCTAGGTCAGTATATTCATTAGGCTTAGAAACTAGTCTGTATTTTGAGGTATACGTGTTCATCTGTTACAGAGTTATTTAATATTTTATATTTTAGTCACCGATAATAACTTATTTTTAGTTATCCTCTTTTTATTTTTAATATCCACATAAAAATAACTCAAATACCTTCGATAATCCCATAATTGATGATATCGAAAATATAAACTACTCAAAAATTAATAGGGATCTTGAATTTTTTCTTCTTCCACTGTGGGTGGAAACTTTAAACTTTTAAACTCTATGGTAATGGGTTTTGATTAATTTTTGTGTCACATTCTGCATCTGTGTTAACTTCTTCCGAAACGATTTTGGAACAAATTCTCAACTGCGTTTATAATTTTTTATGTACTTGTTTTTAAATTATCTATATCAATACTGATGTACTTTTAACGTTCCAAATAAATAGTCTCCAAGCAAATTCTTTTTTCTGAGGTTGAATTATCTGAGTTGAATTATAATTCCTACTTTTCCTAAAATTACTGTGTTTTGATAATCTTTTATGATATTACCTACTTTATAAAATTTATAATAAATTTGTATATTTTTACGTCTGTACGTTTGATTTTCGGATAATGCGGAGAATCATTAACATTATTTATTTATTATATTTATTTAAGGAGCATTTATTAATTAAATTTCAATTTAAATAAGTACATATATATATTAAACAATAAAACAATAAAATAAATATGCCTTTAAATACCTAGGAAAAAGTATCTAAATATATGTACGTTTATAGACGTATGTAATAAATACTAACAATACATCATATCATGTAATACATATGTACCGTATAAATATAACATAATGAAATAATACATATGTACGATACGATGTGTTTTGTGTATTGTGTACAATACAATGTGTATTGCTTCGCAGAAGAAGCAAAATATATTTACATTCATATAACATAAATTTCAGAAAATGCGGCATGTGATAAAAAATTACAATGCCTTAGTTATTTTTGAAAATAAAACAAATTTTGCGAAATGGTTGATTCATCTCCAATCTCCCCCATGTCTTGAATGAGTACCAGATCTGTGAAATCTGGTCTTTCTATAATGCATAACAATATGAATACGCACATAATAGGGAAGGTGGACAATGAGATATGAAGTATGAAGTCTGTGTCATTTGGACATAACTTCTGGCTTCCTTCCGAGTAATGAATAGGACTAAAACAAAACTAAGACAACCTATTAGTAAATTTAATTAAATGGGCGATTTTTATATTTGAAGCCATTTGTTGGAAATGCAATATGCAAATGAAAATACCTAATTTACCCTGGGAGGAAGCTCTTTTTTTGTGTTCTCATCCAAGTAAATAAATTGATATAAATGACTTACTTCAATAGGAACAAACATGCACTTATCAAACAAAAAACGTCCGCAGAAACTAAAACTAAAAAGAGAATATAAAATATGCAAACAGTTACTTCCTAGACTTGGCTAGATATTTGTCCACTTTGATTTGTCCGAAACTGAAATTATAAGGGAACCAGGAATTTATTTCTACAGAAGTTTATTGAATGCCGTAACTGCGTGCAGAAAAAGTATTGATTGCCATGGAGAATCCCAGGTGTGATTATAAGAAACTTTAACATAAGTACTTCTGAGCATCGAAGTTTAATACATTTTTATATCTATATGTGAATCTTCCAGACATATATTCTTTTCTGAAAAGAAATCCCGAAAAGACTTTTCGGGATTATATTTAGGAGATATCAGTCACCACCGTATGAGTATCGTATCCTTCTTCTAGGGCGGAAATGGTTTTTTTAAGTATGATAAATACTTAGTACAAAATATCGAATATTATATTTAATATTTGTTTTTTGAAAATGTCACACCTATATTCTATAACTAAGCAGATGCTTAAATTTTGCATCTTTACCATGGCATCCGTATATTGTAAATTTTATAAAAAATTATGATAATTGATTGAATTAATTGATAAAAAATTACATTGCTTTAGTGTTATTTTTGAAACTAAAACAATATGAATACGCACATAAAGTGTAATAAATTTTACAGTGTGTTGTTCTAAAAAAAATCAATCGAAAAATGCTCAATTTGTGTAGGTTTCTGAGCAGTCAGTCCATGGCAGTCTAGAGGCCGCCATCTTGGAATCGCCATTGGAAAATCGATATTTCCAGAATGTATTTTTGTATTGAAGTACCTGAAAATCAAATTTATTCGCAGGCAAAAGTCAACATTCCGACGATATCTTTAACACAAATATGACTTTTAAGGGATTTAGACCATCTCTAGATATTAAGGGATGAGAGAAATAAGATGGATAACAAAGGATACGAAGCTAACCTATTCCTGCTTTCACTCAAAATATCATAGAATTTTTGTTTCTTTCAGGAAACTGATGAAGCAATCAAAAATAGATTCAATAAATTGACAGAGGAAGGAGAGAACATTATAGGGTGTTTGGTTATTATATTTTGTAAGGTTGTCATATAGATTTTTACTTGCTATTTTGTACTTGGAACGTTGAAAGAATATGTGATAAATGGCACTTTTAAAATTGCAACTATTACAATTCTCTGATGTCCTAATTTACATTATTATGGATTCAGAAATAATCGGTATAGAAAAATTTCTTTTATTGATCAATCAAGCTAATTCAATAAATGTTTCCAATATTTGGATCTAACAAAAGCTTGAGATTGTATTTCACACAGTTCCTCGCGCCACTTGTCGCTGATGTCATCCACCATGGGGATGCGGAACCCTAATAATGTCCCTCTAATAAATGATGACCAGGTAAAGCTTGGTGTTTCTATTTTGTAACAGCAACCATAGATGCAAGTGACCCGTTGAAACCTAAGACGGCTTCATACCTTACCAGTGTCTTAGAACAATTTATTTTGAGAAGGTCATATATAAAATCGTGAGCTTGATAACAATTTACTTTGTCTTAGAAGTTGTGGGCACGGTGAATGCATACAGATAGCGACCAAAAGATTAATAGGACTAACAAGCAAACTTAATTTCGGTATCAATTTCCCACTTATAAAATGCATTTTTAATGAATTTTTATTTTTGGTATACGGAAAAAGACATAGATATAACCCGGGCAACAACAAAACCATTAGATTGTCTAAATGTTATACCAATTTAGTTAATGACGCTGTAACGCTCTAACAGAACTCGAATTGAGGTAATTTATTGAAAAGATAAGTGACATTCTCTGTTTAATAATAGATATTGGAAATATGATAGGGTTTAACCAGTTCTCCGTCCAACCGTACTCATACCTGAAATATATAGAACCACTTAGATAAAGCTTAGATACCGATAATAGCTATTAGAAATATATATTTCAGAACATTTAATTTTACCATTTCCTGTAAGGAAACTATTTCCTTTTAAGGAGACTGTAGTGCGTTTAGTTGGTGTCATTTTTATGATTGTTTATGTTGAAAGATTATAAGAGTGAGGTAAAATAGTATTTAATTCCTTGACCGTATTTGTTTTAAATTATCGAGTTAGTTTTTATTAGTTTCGTTTTTTTATGAAACTAAAAGTATTTTTTTGTACCACAGTAATAATAATTATATCATTACAAAATTATTACAGTGCATCTAAAGGGTCGAGGAGAATTTGTATTAAGATACTAAATGACCAAGAATCTTCCTCAGAAAATGCAGGTATAATAGTAACAGATAAGTGTTCAGTTAGGTATATAACTGAATGTTATAATGCTATAATGTTACAAAACACACTTCAATTATATTTAAATATTTAGGAGTTATTTACTTTTTTAATAGGATAACGGTATTATTAACGTACGAATGCGGTGAGCTGCAAGATGTCCAATGTTCGTAATATTATGAATGTCTCGATCCAGTAGGAGTAAAATTGATGAGTCACAAATTAAAGACAGCCAAAAGAAACGACCTATATATATAACTCAGAAAATAAGGTATTTGCCTTATCTCTATATAACCATTGGACCACGGTTATAAGGTGCTACCGATTTTTACATTTTAGATGTTGGGGTTAATAAAAAAACTTTTATCCAAATTATCAAAACGTGCAAAAAACATGATTCCAATACATCGAGTTTGTTGTTTAGTGTTTGAAGAAATCGCATTGTCCTGGAAGCGTTGAAAGCCAAAGAAATTGAGAAACGGACTATACGCAAACTCGACGGGCTGCAAAACGCGCAAAGAAAAATCTAACTCTCCTACAACAGAATGAAACCGACAACGAAAATGATAATATTATCTGCAGATAATGAGGAAAATGACCCCCCATGTTTACTTCAACGGTTTTTATTCGAAGTCAAGATCCAAAGAACCCTGGATAAAAAACCAAAAGTGCTATGTCATTTTACTCTAATCGACTCGGGAAAAGCGACACAGGGACCATTTTTTGTTACATATTTTTATATGGGGACTAATACTATTCAATATTCTATATTCTATATTCTAATATTCTACCTAAATGTTTTTGTAGAAGATTATAAATTAAAAATAAAAAATTTTACGTGGTAAATTTATTTTAAGAGGTATGTCATTTTAGGCCAGGTTTCCCTACTAATATGACTTTATCACACGAATAAAATACAATATTTTATCTACGACTGTCTAGGATTGACAAATTTTAGAAATCAGAATGCGAAACCGAAATTTTGCGTAAAATCGAAGTTGTTAAGTATTCGAAATCATACCAGTAACCATTTATGTAAACAAACATTGCATATTTTGTAAGATTTTTTAATTTTGCAAGTTTTTTGTGTTTGTTGCTAGAAACTTTCAACAAAATGAGTTAATTAACATGAGCGACTCTGGAAGTCTGTCATATATGGAAGAATTTGCAACGAAGGCAATTTCGTTATAGATACCGGAAAATCAAGAATGGAATAAGAAGCTTATGGACGTTTATGCAAGTGCAGGTGGTGTGAAAAATATCAAAAATGAAACAACTGAGAGGGTATTTCGAGAATTTGCCTAAAAGTTATAAATCTTCAAGCCTTTAGGCACACTATTCAATGATATAGGCGATGATATTCATGAAGAAAAATGTGGATATTGGCAAAAATATTCGATAGATTGTATTTCTCAAGCACAAATTTGAAAGATAGAAACCGAAGAAGTGAAACTTAACGAAACAGGATATAACTAAGTTTTTACAAGAAGCTCAAGATAAAGAGTGGCTACTAACAAAGATTTGTTTATAAAATTATGCCAATGATCATAAATTTTAACATTTAAAAAACTTTTAAAAAAAAATTCAGGCAGTTTTGATTTTTGAAGTTTTTGGAGCCTACAGAAGGAAGGATCTCACTAACATGCAAGTGGAAAACGTGAAAGATGAAGGACAGGTTTTCTTGTTCGCAATTTATCGTGTAACATAATTTTTCAATTAAGACCGATGACATGCGCTATTTCTATATGTCGACAGCAAACCAATTTGTGCTTTACGGACTAGATCAGTCGTTCAAACAAGCTCTAATTTGTTGGCGTTAATTTTTAACATTTTAATAATATTGTAATATATGTGGAGAATATGTTGTATTATAAGTTAATAATTTATTATATTCATACTTCTACCATTACTAGGTATTTTTACAAAAATTTAAAAAAGTAGGTATATATATATATATATATATATATATATATATATATATATATATATATATATATATATATATATATATATATATATATATATATATATATATATATATATATATAGACAATTCTATTTATCTCTAGATGACAGACACATTTTATTACATTTTCCTAATTTTGTTATAGCTGCAAAAGGAATCATTGGTGACAATCCACAACATTTACTTGTCAATTCGCCACGAAAGATAATGTTGGATCTTTGGTCTAGCAGGACACCCTCCTAATTATTTTAGTGTGGCGATAAATTATTAAGAAGTAGAGAGTAGAATAATGACCGGACTCGGCATCTTATCAAGTTCTCACGCTAATAAACAGCTCATTTGTTAAACACATTATCCAAAGTGCACTCACTTTGGATCCTATAATAATAAATAATTTCATTGTAATATTCTCTATTGGGATAATTAATTCTCTATAAGGCACTAGGCACTCATTAGGCTATTATTATTAGATATTACTACCGGCGCAGCGGCCTTATGACCAAAGTTGTAAGTCGAGGTCTATTGCATATTATCTACTCATATAAAATATACTACAACTTTTGCCACGAACTTTTTTTTATATACTCAAATGTTTTTAAGATAGAGGGCAGAGAGCGCGCCGCACTCACCTATTTACAGCATAATTCAAGGTCAACCGTAAGTAATAATACGCCGTACAGAGTCTATAAATCATTAAAAAATATATAAATATTTATATATTGCATTGTTTATTAATTAATAAATTATATTTAATAATATTTTTCACTTATAGAATATATATTTGTTTAATATTACTTACCTTTCCGTGTAATCAAAAAAATGTTGAGTGGAATACTTTAAGTATATTTATTTTCAACCACAAAAGTAATAATGACATTGCTGACTTTTTAAAATTTTTGGAGTATCATATTACAGTATTCTACTTCCCGTCCCGACTTCCCTGCTCGATTTCCCATCCTGACATCCCTGCTCGATTTCTCTGTCGCATACAAGGATTAATTGGTGAATTTAATTTATATGTAATATAAAACTAATGGATATTATTATAAAAGTGAAACAAAAATCTAGATAGGTATGTATTTATTGAAAACTAATTCCAATTTAAGCCTTTCTTGATGCGGCTGGGAAATTTTAATATCCTGCGAGGGTACTTCATTGGATGTAACATCAATAGTCGTAGGTATATTAGCAAATTTAGATAACGATAACAAATTGGCTATCTTAATTTGACTGACTAGTGATGACTCGACATACCCCTCTGCTACAACACTGGATTTCCATCCGCATAACTGCTTTAGTTGCAAAACATTTGCACCATTGTCAGCCAGTAATGTAGCGGCAGTACGTCTAAACGCATGCCCAGTAAAGGTCTCTGTTTTCGGGAGCTTCGAAAGGGAAGCCACTTTTTTTGGAAAAGAAATGATGCTATTGAATGATACACTAAAACTTGATTGCATAGCTTGCCATGTCTCCACTACACAAAAAATCTTTGGTTTTGAACAGATTTACGCAAATCAATATATTTTTTAACCATCTTGACCCAATGCGGCCCTGTAATAATAAAAGAAAAGAATACTTCTATAAATTTTCGTATCCGGAATTTCTATTATAATTTTTTCTTCCGGAATATTAATGTTAGTGTCCTTCATTTTCAGGAGTTCGGTTCTTCTACATGCACTATAAACTGTAATAATAAGTGCAACCTAAAAAAAATCATTAACCTCTGATATTTTTGCCAATTAAAAACATGTTATATATTATTTTGCACGTAAAAAGTAAAACAAAATTCTGCTTACTTTGATAGGGAAAAATTCCTCAGGCGCTTTAGCCAAAAAATCATCCTTATTTTGCCTTGAAAATACACTAGATTTAAAGCCTACATTTGTCGCTTCAAAAACATCGTCAACTTTGCATATTTCGAAATGTCCTTTTTGTCTTTAAGTTCTATAATGGCCCTTAGCATGCTGTAGGTAGCCCAGAGCGTGGATGGCTTTTTTCTTTGGAGATCTGGCCAAGAATACCACATTCTTCACTTCTGGAAGATCCGGCACTTATTTTGATATACTTTCGTATCTGAAACTCGAAACCGTGCGGAAACTTCATAAAATTATAAAATGACAAAATTATAAAATTATTGTTTGTTGATTTTGTTTTATGCCATATCAACAACATAGCAACCATCAAGATTCTACCTACTAAGAAAAAATTTAAGTCAGAAATGAGAGCATTCCTGATGTAATGAAGTGGTAATAATTTGCCCCTCATTACGTTAATTTCTGATTATTTTCTTTGGTAATAATTTCTGAGTAGGGATTAAGCTTCGCATGTATATGTATATATTATATTTTACTTTGTTAATATAGGCCGTAGAAATCCATTTCTTTTTAGCCGTACATTAGTATTTAATTATATACTCAATTCTGATTATAGTCAAGCAGTACAAAGTCCCTTGTGGGTACCGCACCGCCGTAAATAGTTTTCCTAATACCAGGAACTCTAATACCCGTCGAATCCGCCGCTCCATGGAACAACAGTGATCGCGGTCACCCAAAAGTCGGTATAATAGTTCCATCTGGCTTCCTGCTCACGTAAACTACTGCTTAAGAAGACTCCTGTTTCTGTTCACGCAAACTATATATACATACTGAGCCTGATACTGAGCTATATATACATACAAATATATATATACTGAGCCGGAAACTCCCCGTTCCTGCTCACGCAAACTACTGAGCAGGAATATTCTTGTCCGGCCCACGGAAACTACTGAGTCGGAAAATT
Source organism: Tetropium fuscum (assembly GCA_964058915.1). Classification (NCBI taxonomy): domain Eukaryota; kingdom Metazoa; phylum Arthropoda; class Insecta; order Coleoptera; family Cerambycidae; genus Tetropium; species Tetropium fuscum. The sequence continues at coordinate 95,775 of CAXKVY010000364.1, forward strand.
CCCATTCCTGCTCACGGAAACTACTGAGCAGGAATATTCCTGTCCCGGCTCACGCAAACTACTGAGTCAGAAAAGAATACCGAACTATTCACTCGTACGCACTAAAGTCGCGCTACATGAGTACTGAAAGTACTACAATACACTACGTTACTGAACTCAACACTGTATTATTGCCATCTGTATGCCCATAACTGTATTGCTATTGCTTTTTACTCACGTACGCTAAACCAACGCCGCTGTTCCTTAACTCGCCGCCATTTTGGATCCCCGTAGTAACTAGGGCCATGATAGGTCCCTAATACCATATTTCCGCATGTCGATATGCTATTCATCACGCTTGCACATCTGCATGCCCATAACCGTATTGCTATTGCTTTTTACTCACGTACGCTAAACCAACGCCGCTGTTCCTTAGCTCGCCGCCATTTTGGATCCCCGTAGTAACTAGGGCCATGATAGGTCCCTAATACCATATTTTCGCATGCCGATATGCTATTCATCACGCTTGCACATACAGTTTGGCCACGCTTGACTGTATTTAAACTGAGACACCTGTATCTGATCTGTATATACCTGTTGGACCTAGATTGAGTATAAACCTGTTTTAACCGTTCCTCCGTGTATTATTTAAGATAGGGCGCCCTATCCGTGGAACACGTGACCCCTGGGGTTCCACCCGCCTCCAGTCGCAGCTATTCAAGGCCCTTACAGAACCGCCTGTAAGGCGGAAGGTCTGTAAGGCGGAAGGAGGTGGTCTGTCTGCACTATAAACAGACAGCGGCGCTCGAGATAAAACTAGACACCGAACTTTCAGAAAGAGAAAGAATGTCACACTGTTGCTCATAAAAATAATATTATTATATTGAATCACATTTTAAGTGATATTCAGAAATTCGTGATTGAAAATAAAATAGTGTACTATACTCGATGGGAATTTTCATTAATGTCTCGAGATTTTATTTATCTCGACGCTACGCGTCTCGATATAAACATATTCTCTCAACAGTTATGAAAATCTTCCCATCTCTTATTGTAATATACTTTTTAATTATATTCTATTATATATGTTAATTATATTTTAACTAGAAAAAGAATAAAGTAAGTACATTTTAATTATATCTTTATTTAGAAATACTATTTCATATATTTATTACAGTTAAAGTTCATATGTGGGGAGGTTTTTCAAAAACTTTTATTTATAATTAGCAAGATTTGAGTCTTAATTTTCGTTGTCAAGGATATTTGTCTCTCGATCTTCAAGAATTTCGGGATTAAATGTACTATCTTCATCGAGATCGCCCATTACACTGGCCACAAGCTAAAGAACATTACAACCCCGATTTCCTGCATCCGCAGCGTGAACCACGACCATTCTTGCAGTTGCAAAATATTGTGTTCAGTAATTCATCTGGAGCTGATGGTAATATTATGGTTATCGGTTCCAGGAGTTTATTCGGCGGTACCCAACCCCATTCCTGGGGTTCTAATTCATTTTCTAACCAAGTATGTATTTGATAGTAGATATATACGGCTGTATGTTGATGAGCCGCTACACTTATCTGTGGAAGATTCGATCACTGAACAGGTTTATTAAGCTTTGTCGACTTGACGAATTGAATGTAGCGAAGATGATAGATATTGTCTTCAGATTTTGGAGCATTATATATAGCCAACAAGATGCGTACTCCATTGTCATATTGTAATGTTTGTACAGGGCAAGTTTCTTGCTGAAATACTTTAGTCAGTTGATTAAAATTGGGAAGTTTCTCTAATGTTCTAATGAAAGTTTTTTCCCTTTTTTAAACAGCGCAAAAGTCGTGTCACAGCCACCATATGCATGCAAAAATAATATGTGTGTTTTAAAAAGAGGATATTTGTCACAAACTTTATTATATACTATATACTATATTTGAGTTTTAACATTTCCTTTGACACCTTTTTTAAAGAAAATGTGATTGAGTACGTCCAATTAAAATGACCAGCAAATCTATATTTTCTCCTATTATGACGACAGCCCTTTGACTATTTGATATCAGTATATTTTGACTGATATTTGCTTCGATTTGATATCACTGATATTTTGACTTCAATAGCTGCTTCGATTATAAGAACAACTGCATCATCTCTGGGCTGTTTTGTAGTGATATTAACAGTTTCTAATTTATTAATAATTACACTAATAGATAAGTAATATCAAACAATTATATATGCAATAAGTAAAAAATATTATTAAATATAATGTATTAATTAATAAACAATGCAAATGATTCACAATTATATATTTTTTACCGATTTATAGACTGTATATGGTGTATCAATATGTAGAACACAATTACCTCAATGTTTTTATGGATAAAATGCACCTACGTAATATGCTTCCATATTGTAGAAATTCAGCTTGGAATGTATGGAATGCAGATGCAAGCCAGACATATAAACAGATTTATTTCTAACCAACTCTGACTTGTTTACCAGTTTACCCTAGTTAAATATAACCCTCATTCATTTATTAACTCCTGAAAGGTATAAAATTTTACGAATTTTGTAGTTCATCATTCAAAGATGAGCACATATAAATGAAGTAAAGAATCACCGCTCGTACAATTTGTTACTTACCACATTCATACATCATTTGACAAAACAGTCTGTCGTCGTACAAGTAAGTATTTAACTTCCATTCGTTTTTTATCGTTGTCTACGGATTAATAGGCTGGCTGCTTGAACATAATTCAGAATTTATTGTAGACGACTGTATTTTTGTTTTAAATGCAGATTTTCATATAATTCTTGAATTGAAATAATAAGTAACTGAATAATAATTGTAAAAATCCAACAAATTATGCGTGTGAAAATTCGCCAACAAAAATTATTTTAAAAATCATACAGATTAAACCAAATTGGAATTTATGTAGGACGAATTTGTTTGAGAAATATGTGCCCCCACGAAAATATGTCAAGAATTAATTAATACATTACACTTTTGGTAAAATAAGAGCACCTTATATTCGACATAGCGAAATGCTGATTAAAAATTTGTTTCTACTAAACATTTGGATATTATTTCTTGTTTAAACACACTGTTTTCAATTATTGAGCTGTTTTTTTATTTCTCTCACTAATATACACAGGATGATCTTTTTCAACCTACCTCCTAGTCGTATCTCCAGACTGAATTGAAATGTCGCGTGGAAATTATGAACAAGAGGGTTTCGGAAAAGATCTACCGCTGTAAAATATTTTCGAATTTCAATCACTTCCGTTTATACCGGAAGTTGACATCAACTTTTTAAATGGAACCACAACATTTGTGTACGTTTTTGGATTCTTCAGCAATATTAAGCGGAAGTTTGATAATACAACCCTATCTTGACTCTCAACTATTTTGAGTTATTATGATTTTTTTTAAATTCCTTGCATCTCCCAGCGTCTCCCTTTATTGTAGTTATCTTCTAAACTAAATTATATACATTAATGATTTTTTGACATCTCTTTAATATTTTAAAGGGTTATCAACCAGCCAGAAGACACAAAAAAAAATGAAGTCAAGAATATTTTATATCTTTACGTTTATCGTTCAGGTCCTTAAAGTAAAAAGTGTATAAGGTACTATCCTGCTAAAATTCATATATACTGAGAACATTGAAAAAAACTGCTTTATGTTTTAGAAATTATAGTTTTTAAATACCCCGAAGGGTGGAAATGCATTATATATATATATATATATATATATATATATATATATATATATATATATATATATATATATATATATATATATATATATATATATATATACATATATATATATATAGATATATATATATAGAATTAATAATATTAGGACAATAAAAGGTAGCGAAACACTATAAAAGTGTAATGACAACATGGTACAATATACAAATTTTAAATATAATACGCCATATTACCAGATAGAGACATATAATAATCACTAAATATAATTATAATATTATACAGAATAATACCTATAATTCAGTGACAGCTAATGTCGAAACCAAAAGCCTGCTGCATAGCAACAGCCAGACAACCTGAAATATGAGAAATAATTGAGCATTCTAAGTAAATAATACAAGTAGATATTATAAATATTAAATTGTAAATAAGTATGTAAAGGACCTTTAATTTTTTTAATAAATTGAGTAGTGATATCGAAATAATAGTGTAGTCTACACTAATATATAATAGTGAAATAAACAGTAAATAACAAACTACCTAGTACCTACCTACAAAAAACATTATAATATCTAGTACCCAGGTAACGAACAATGAATTTTCCTAAAAAAAACAATTTTTTTGATTAGCAACGAAGAAAATTAGGAAGCGAGAAAATGTAAAATTTTGTTGCAAACTGTTCTTTTTAAAATAGTAGTTAAAATCGGTTTCATCTGAATAAAATTACTTAGGAGAGATTAAGAAGAGGTTATGTAAATCCATGAAGCAAGTTTTGTACAAGCAGTTCCAGATTTGTTCCTGAAAGATCCTGTAATTATGCAGTAGCGTTGATCCTGCTTCCAGAACCATATAAAGCAGTTTCAAAGGATGGGAAGTTGCTACAAAGCACAAAATTGCGTAAACAAGGTACCATTCGCTTAGTAAAGCTAGCTTATCAAAAATAAGACGAATACGTAAAATTTAGTATAAGAAACATTAAATATAAGATTATAATTACTTACCATATAAAAATTCATCCAAATATGAGCTCCATATATATATATATATATATATATATATATGGAACTAAATCTATAATATTGATTTTTATCCACAACACCTTTTTCATCAGCCATTTGTAAAAATCTATAGCAATGGGGTATTTTCGCATTTTTTTAAATAATGGCAGCAGAAAGTAAATGAAAAAAGAAGATACCCGTATTTTTTATTTTTTTGTTTAATTATAAAACAAGCTGTAAAAAAAAAATAAAATCATGTGACGTCACTAAGTGCAAATGCAAATAGTGCGGCAAATGTAGTGATTTTTAAGGTATTCTGTCTGTAAGTTGGCGGCAGCGATGCTGCTTCCTGTCGGCCATTGCTGTTGATATTAGTATTTATATATACATATATAACATGTATATATAGCGAATTCTCGATTTTCGCTTAGTGACGTCATATAAATTCAAACTGCAATTAAACACTTATCTCTGAATATTGCACATTATTTCTTATGCCAAAAATTAAGGAAAAAAATGTACTTATTGAATATGCAAATGCCCATTTCTGTTTCGATCGAGCGAAAATACCCCATTACTGTTGATTAGTTGTATAGAAAACCAGCAAAACAGCCATGTCTAATAAGAGTTGCCTATATCACTAATCTTTATACACATGTAACAGCGTGAGTTTTGCATACTATCATCAATTGTATTATTCATGGGTATTATTTATAAAAATTAAATATAAATATTAAATTAAATAGCTGTTTTAAATTAAATATTTCTTGTTTATTAATGTTCATAATAATATCTTTTTGTATACAGATAAAACGTATTTCCATGGTTGATCTGTTGACTATATTTTCTTATTTATCATTATGAAACTACTGTTTTTCTCATGATATTTCAGGATTATTCATATTTCTTGGTATATTCAGTATAAAACTACTGTGCTTTATACTGATATTATTTCATAAAACTATCTATTTCTGCGTTTCTTAATATCATAATAAATTTGTATATCTTTACGTCTTGTTTGAATGTGTGTACTGAATATTGCAATACCAACGTCCTGAACCGACTCCAGAGATAAGAAAATTTCATGCTACATAGGAAATAAGGTAACGAGTTTAGCCAGGGTAAGAAATGAGGATAAGGTTTAGTAGATATTTATATAATATATTAAATTATTTAGGAGTTCAACAAATTTACAAAATTTCTTTATTTAACTTAAACATACAACATAAATAACTAAGTTTTATTAATTAAATAATTAAAAAATAATATTAAAATATTTTACTTCAATCTCTCCATTTATCGCTTCCGCTGTTGATCAGTGTATCGTACTGCTACTTTATACCTTCATTAAACTATTTTTAATATACAGTGTGTTACAGTTATTCAATATCAACAGCATATGGCGGTTATTGTGTAGGATAGTATAGAACAGATATAGCAGATTAGCGAGCTGGAAAGAAACATAATGAAAAAAGTATACATATTCTACGCTGTTATCTCGCAAGAATTGTTCCTCTGTCACAAGTGAAGTGAAATTATAAACACAGCTCACCTTGGCATCAATGTGAATATATCTTTGACGTAAATTATTTTGCTATTTCTGTTCTACGTAATCGATCCAATGCTTGCACTCGCCGTTACAGTATGCAGATTGAGAGATGCAGGTGATTATATATTGACCCCAAATTTAATGGAGTTAATGGATTTTCTTGGTAAATTTCTTAAATTCAGTGAACTGAAAAATCCCTAAGTGCACTTAATCGATTCTAACTATCACATATTACACCAAAGTAACCTGAGTTGAAATTCAGAAAGTACCTGCCATATAAGGTTGATACTGGACTAAGGGGTTTCTTTTATGAAGTTTCTCCCTCAATAGGACCGACTGTGTATGATTTTGAAAATAGTGGACTTAACTGGCTTCCCTTGAGAGTTCACGATAAACAAAAAATCTGAAAGTTCTTTGATTGCAGTTTCAAAACTTCTGAAAAATGTGGGGAAAAATCAACATAATTTTGAAAACTAAAAAAGTATGTGATGCAACGATGTAAATTAGAAAAAAAATATCTACATCAATAGCAAGAAAAGAAGATATTACTTCCCCTCATTTCCTGAGGTACGGAAATAATCAAAAATAGGTTTCCCGACCACAAGAGCATAAACGAAGACGTTCCATACGAATGGCTAATACTGAATAATTAATATATCGTCATAAATAGTACTGAAAATATAGGATATTCTTAGCAAACAGGAACGCAAGTGTCAAATGCGGAAAGGAAAGGACTTTCCGATTTCCTACAAAATAAGAATTCTCAAAAGACACCCACAACAATGTACCGGCGCTGTTCGAATATGCTAAACATTCCCTCTTTTCATTTAAAAGATATTGAATTTTACTGTTCCTTTAGAAGCTTTAATACGAGATCTCAAAGCTCCCAAGAACCAATAAAATCAATGTTTCCTCTAATTCAGTGTCAAATAAAATACACTCTGAAAGGCGTATGGTTGTTTCCTTGACGTTAAAAGATAATATAAGGCGCACTGTCTGCATGTGTGGTCCACCGTGTCCAACGGACCTGTATCTGCGGTCGTATCCATTACTCTCCAATGGGATGTCCATTACATGCATCAATTAGACCAGAGGTGAGGGAGTAACTGATTGAACAGTTCCTTGTCATCGTCGCCCTCAGGCAACCGTCCGGTTTTAATATAAATGAATTTAAATACAAATTGGTAAAATTACTGTGTGCCTTATTAAATATTACTGTTTATATTAGATACTGTTACATCAAAGTAACGACAGGAAGTATTGTTTTCGATCAAAAAAATTAAATGCAAACCTAATTTAAATTGTATCTTATGTAATTTCGTGTAAATGGTTCACATACATTTGTTTAAATCTAACAGTCTTTAGTAACAGTTCCATTTAATCAATATCAGTTTCGGAAAGTTTCATTCATCGTGGTTTATATTAAAATATACACAAAGTAAATAGAGCACAAAGAATATGCCGACAAAGCCAATAACAATGCTACTAAAAATGTCATATTAGTAAATACTTTTAATATAATTCTTCGAAATAATTTTCATTAAATTTAGATTTATGATTCACCTAATGCCATAGGGATATGGGGAAAAATTATAGAAAATGATATGCGCTTTTTGCGATTGCAAGCCTTGCGAAATCGCACACATACTTAGTGGGACCTCCTCCAAGAAGATCTCGTGAGTACACGAGGTGCAAGAATTTATGACGAAACCGTCCGCAGTAGGCTAAGAGAATCTAATTTGTGATCAAGAGGTTCTGTTCTGCAAAAGTACACAAATTATCTATAGAGCACCGTTATAGAATATTTCAATTTGGGAAACAAATTTGAACTGGCAGCTCCGTTTCTGGATGCCTGTTATGTTTAATGATAAGTTTATATAGTTTTACGAATGGTGAAAATAATTAATTTTTGCAGCAAATATAGTTTTCATGTCAAATAACATTCCGAATTTCACTAATATGACGTATCGCAGTAATGGTAACCCTCCTAGTAAAAGAACGTATCTTGGTGTAGATAACATCAATTCGTTATTTATCAGTGCTAGTGAAATTTTACTAACCGTAGAAATGTTTAATTTTAGTGCTGCTGTCACTCGCTAGAAAGAAGAAAAGTGGAAAAACTAAACGTTTTACCTCCCTGACAGCTGTCAAAGGTAATAGTATCCCATTATTTTCACGTTATGCCTTACATTACTCCACACAGACAGTTACAAGCTTTGTATTCAGTAAATATAAGCAACATTATAATAATTTACAAATTGTAATGTACCAAATGAAACATCAACTTATCCTTTCGCTGCGTTTTACGCTGGCCCATATACTTGCGGAATACATGTAGATCGTACCCGTTTCCGGTTTCTCGATTTTTTAGTTTTATCGATAACTGGTGCAAAAATAGGAAAATTGAACATTTTAATTATACCACTTTTTGTTTTTCTTTTTTTGTGGTTCATTTCACACAACCACTTATTTCTGTATACTTCTATTTATATTTCTATGCTCTGTTTCCTGTTTCTAACCTAGCTGGATTAAAAAAATTACCAAATGTAAAAGGAGATATGTTAAAATATAAATATGGTTAAAATATAAAACAAAACACTTCTTTTCCAAAAGTACTATTTATCGCTTAACTTAATTAAAGGGTTCATCTACTAATTCTAATCTTATAAAATAGATTATCTTTTTTTCAGTGTATTATTAACCCAAGTATTAATTTTATCTATTATATTAAAACATACCTATATTGGGGTACTGCTCCTATTCACCATATATATCATGTAAATAACAATAACTTTACGCCACAAAAAGCGAGGAATACGACCCACAATTCAGGAGAAATTTTATTGCTGACGTAAATTTAATTGCAACGCATACTTGATTATATATAATTTATCAGACTGTTTATAGGTACAGTTTTGATTTATATTTATTTTATTTTACAAATAATCGACGTCAAAACAAGATTGTACGTCAAACACTGAAAATATTTGCTCTTTTATTAGCACTAAAAATAAAGGTGCCTATTCAAAGCTACAATCGATATTTATGGCTTTGGTCATAGTTTTCCATTTAACACTCCTGCCTGACCACTTCTGTTAGTCATATGAAATCGCCCGCAACTGCATTTACGAAAGTAGTAACAATTCATACACCGCTTGAGCATTACATAGAGAATAATACACAATTAATTTATCTGTTTTGCGAATACAAATAACTCTTAACTGTAAATTGATTTATGTGTTAAGTAGTTAATTCCAGATATTTAGGTTTAATAGTGTAATAATGAGCTATAAATATGATTTGTTTTCAAGAGTCATATAATTGTTAGTTTTACCATTATTTTGATAATGTACCTATAAGTGTCACTTTTATGGCGGCGGCGTATATCACGCTCGACGTTATACTCGAGAAAAACGAAAATTATCTTGTCAGACATCCAATTTCAGAACTAATATTTTTCTAAATAACAAAATGGTGATAGCATACATTTGTATGAATACACACAAAATTTGAATCAAGCCTAAATAGTTTTTAGAAATAAAATTAATACGAGAAAATTTTACAAAACTAAATAGAAATGTTAATTGCAAATTGCAACCACAATTTAAAATCTATATAAATAAGTTTCAAATGTGGAAAGTCATTAATAATTAAAATATTATATATAAATAGTTCTAAATAGTTTATAGGAAACATTTTACAGAGAAATGATATTAACTATGTAAAGTATTGTGTTTTAGAAAAAATAAGCGCTGATGACATACTTGTAGGTGATCGGTGAGCAGAAACGGTCACAATTAAACATATAATTTTTATTTCTGGGATATCCCCTAACTAATCAGTAAGTAAAAAGATTCAAAACAAAATCAGATTCAAAGATCACATTCTCTCCCGATTTGAGCGGGAGTCTCCCGTTTTGTTACTGAACCTCCCGCCTCCCGCGACGTAGGATGAAACTCTATGTTATGTTTTCGTGACAGTATTATTGTTTATTGCCCGATATTTTATATTTACGCTCAATCCGGCAACGTCGTAACACGTGATTAAATCAAATACAACGACACGGGCGCTATGGAATCGGAATGTCAACGAATGACGGTCACTTTGGACAAAATAGTCGAGGCGCGTTTTTGAAGTGAAAACTTCTTTAGGCGCGCTCAGCACTTTTATTTTTGTGGGTGTTGAATGAGACTGGGCCGTCACGCGTCAGTCTCGGATATGTAACGCTCCTACAGGTAAAGTCGACACGAGTCGACTAAGTGAGAGAGGCAGAGCGAGATAGTAGAGAGAGTTTGTGGGTATTGAATGAGACTGAGCCGTCACGTTCGTTTATGTAACAATCAGTCCACTCGTTGACTAAGCGAGAGAGATAAACTTGAATCTAAAGTATTTACAGCATATTTTAGCTTCCATATGTCTATTGTTCAGGAGGTTCCGTCTGGTCGGGTTACCGTCCAATTGTTTTCCGCTCTGTATCGAATTGAATTGAATAGGATTGAATCGAATCGACTGCCGTCGCAGTACTTGCTAAATATGAGTAGGTATTTTGGAGCGACATACAGTGTGGCGGCTTCTAGCGCCGGTTGCATGAAGCATCTGTGTCACAGATGTGTACGGTCAACATGTATTAACGGGTGCAGTGTAGGGCGGACGGTTACAGTATATATTTTAAAATTTTACTTTGTTTTAATACACTGAGAAGAAATCTTTTTTTTTAATTGAACGAGATTAAAATCATAGATGTGTGTACATATGTAAATGTGACAGAATTTGCTGTGTATGTATAAGACGTTATTCATCAATATAAGAAATAGTGTGTGCTTAAGATCACAAGATAGACGCTTGCTGCGTCTTACCAATAGCGATAATATTTCATACTCAGGTATTTTCAAGTATTTTTGAAGTTAGAAATGTATTAGCGGGTATTAACGGGTGCGGTGTATTATGGGTTGTGGCAATACGGGCGGACGGTTACAGTATATATTTTAAAATTCGAACATTAGAAGTGACCTTGAAAGGCTTCGAAATGTTCGCAGTACTGATGCTCGGACCCCCCTCCCATAATGACCCTAATTTTTCAAATATGGCAACCCTATGCACGTCATCAGGATGTAGAAGACATTGTCAACGATGCCAATGTATTACAGTACTGACATCGCCAGAATTTTAATGAGCCGGATACAGGACAGGTGGCAACATCGTCTTAAAATTTGTGTCCGTTTCTCCGATCAACACTTGACAGAAATGCAATTTACTGTTTTATTTAGTCATAGATATAGTATCTCTGTATTTAGTACACTACGATTTGACATGAAATAATTATAGTTATGCTTTTATTTAAACTGTTTAAAAAGCTTGTGATTGTCCTTATATTGTGAATAATCAGAAAAAAGAATGCAGTTAGATTTTTGTTTATATAAAAATATCTAAGCAGTTGAGTAGCCGCTGTAAGGAGCTTGTACCAAATTTGGTAGTAGGGATTTTGGAAGTATTTTGAAGTGGAACGTGAAAATGATGGGCCACTATTATTAACTTTCACTGCTGTTAGAGAGGTAATTTAAATACTACTTAAAATATTTGGTTTGTTCACTTTTCTTCTTTCTAACGAGTGACGGCAGCACTAAAATTAAACATGTCTAACCTACGGTTAGTAATATTGCACAAGCAGTGAAAAATAGCAAACTGATTTCGTCCACCAATATCTAACACTTAGTGAAATTTGTAATATTATTCATGACATGAACAAAAACAGTACGCGCATACTGCAGATTTAATAATAGCTCTCTCACTTAACTTTTTTCGATTTCAGCTCAATTTCATTTTATTAGCAAAAACACAATTTTTCGACTTTTTTTTGAGTAAATTTCACCATTAAAAGTTTAAAGTAATAAAACACTATCTTCATTAGATAATCTTTTTCTACATATTTTCTTATCTTGCCAATAATTTTTCAAAAATCAACATTTTCCGTCTCGTAGATTGATTGGGCTATACATTTTATTTCAACATGGAAGCGATCGGAGACTCAGGAGACGTGCAGATACAGGTGTAGGTTTACATAGGTACGTTTGGGAGACAATCACGTCTCTGGACCTTTGTTAGCATTCTAAATACCGACACATGGTCAACACTTCGCCCAAGACCACCGCCCCATAATATATTTTTCTTCAAACTATAAATTAAAATAATAATAATTAAGTACTTCAACGAAATTATTTCCAAATTATAATAATTATGGGCTCTATACCAAAGTCAAACCTACATATTAATTATATATATATATATTCCCAAAATTATTATGCACCAGAAATTATCGATTAACATGAGGTATACATATTCTCTTGATCGTTTCTTTGTTCATTAGATATTTGATCGATAAGCATGTAAATTTAATTAACGTAGAAAGTATTTATGGGTAAGGAGGGCAAGATTGTTGTCTTTATTACCTCCCACGCTGTTTGAGATTCGTGTGTTTGCATTGTTGTATTATATATTTTTATTAGGAGAAGATTATAGTCTGCTTAAATGGGAAAGCAGCAATAAAATTAATCTCTTCGATAATTTGATAAAGCATCCTCGGTAGTGGGATCTCCTATTGTGTTTCTGTGTAGGTATTAAACAATGGTTTGAATTGCAGCGACTAGATATCTATTGAAATGCATTTAAATAGTGTGCATTTAAATAGTAAGCACGCATTCCGGTGGCTTGATTTAACCATTTTAGAAATCTTATAAATTAGCAAATTGCTAAGATTAGCATAATGACTATGATATCATTCTATGCTTTCTCAGTAAATTATCTGTGGAAAAATAGCTAAGATCCATATTATGTACCATAGGTGAAACAATAATTGTCCATTGCAACCCAAACAAAGAAAATAAAGTTTACACCAAAAATATGTGATACAATTTTTACAAATTGTAACAATTTCAGAGTACTATTTTTCTGAAAGGATTAACTAAGATTCTTATATCATTTTAAAATTACAATTGAGTAATTTTATACAATATAAGTTTTCTCCGCGATTCCTGGCGCTAAATACGTATATATAAGTTGCATGTTTTTAGACGACGCAACACAATTTGTTCAAATTTCGTTATTATCGCTTTAGCATTGCTGCAAGTAGCACCAATGATGATGTGGCAAAGAAATATTCTGGAAAGAAAACAATATATTTTCAGTGATGCCATGGTAAGCCCATGGCATCACGTTGAGGGATACCAACAGCTTCAGTAATTTGATGCCTTATCCCTTCCTACCGTCCTACTTCTATTAATTTCTTATTCCTATTCTTATTCTTCCACCCTATTAACATCCGATTGGAGTGGAAAACATGGGCGTGTTCTTTTATTTATCAATAGTCCATCGATGTCATCAAATCATTTATGTCTAATTCTTTCCATATTAAAAAAACCGAGGTCTATCGTAAATAAAAGGCACAGTAAAAATAGAAGTAAACGTACCTATAATACTGCCGTCATAAGGAAGAAGGCAGTTAGTGACTTTTTTTCGAATTTTTGTTGTTACTGCCATCGTCATATTTGAAAAAATTGTATCTAATTTATAATTTCGAAATTTCTAAAATTATATCTGAAAGGGGATAAAATTGGATTTCAAAAAACCAGTAAGTGCAGTATGTCATCAGTTTCACAAGGAATATGGCAGTAAAGTACTTAGTAAAATACGTAAAAAGACAGTTTTGTTAATTTTTTCAATCAATCCAATGTACTATATAAATAATTTTCACTAAGGCGTTTTTAAAATGATCCAAGATGACAAAATGGAGAAACACTTTAAAAATGTACGTTATTAAAAAAACTGCATGCGTATAAAATTAAATGCGTTTTTCTCATAATTATGATAATTACTGCAATTCTTCCTTATGACGGCAGAATAGCATACAGTAACTATTTGCCACTATAGTTGGTAAAATAAATCTATATCATTCTAGTATATTATTTTGAAATTTCTGTGACCTGCTATACCAGAGAACCATACACCCAAGATTTGAGTTGCATAATTTCTATATATCTGGTTGACTTGCATAATTTCTATATATCTGGTCCCTTCGATCCTTGTGAATTAATAGGATAAGGATCGATTTTGACGGGACGTTCACTGATAGATAGCTGATGTTATAAGATGTAACTTAGTACATTTTTATTTTAGAAAAAGGATTAAGGTTCCGCGGAGAAAAATTAAAATCCATGAAATTGTGAACAAAATCCGATTAAAATTGGGAAGTTATACATTCAATTCTCCCGAGTATCTCCCGAGTATTTTCACTTGCTTCGAGTAATAATATTCGATCTTCGAGTAATACAGTACCAGTCCAGTACAGCGCCCGCCGCCGCCGGCGCACCGATAGGTCGCCCCCTCCCACGATTTAATATCATAAAGGCTGCCTGTCGCGCGGGCTCAATAAGCGTGAGCGGTCTATTGCTATGTTAAATTCGCGCGAACTAAGGTGCAGGTAATAGCAGCCAGTAATTAATATAATATTATGTATCAGAGATATACGGCTGAATATATTACACATATTATTAACAGGGGACGTTAGTTGTACTGAAAGTGAAATAGAATGTTGTGCACGAGAATTATCTTTGTCACCAAGAATAATTGTAAATAATCAAGAAAAAATGGACAGTCAATCTGGTTATAAACCAACGCAGGACAGATAAAATATGACATTTTCTTCTTCATTAGAAAGATTTTAAATTAAATGTACTTAATAACGCTTCATTTTCAATTCCCCTAGGAGGATAGTTAATCCAGTTATTTTTTATTATTTTTCCAGTGCATGAATTTTAAATATATTCTTTGAATGGGTTCAATCAAGACAATTGAATTCTGGTCGAGAGGAAACCAAATGAGAGATCCGTATTCTAATTTATTTCTAATAAATGATACGTATAAGATCCTCAGACCCTTCAGGCTACTCAAATTCCTCATAAAACCTCTTATTCTATTGGTTAATTAAAATATTTTAAGGTTTACGGTTTGTTATGTTTAAGGCTTTTGGTATGTTTAGAAATATAAAATTAATTAAAACATTAATTTCGGTCGTTACATTATTATTAAGTAATGATTGAGAAGCCGTAACTTATTATCCCAATATTAATCCCAAGCACATAAATATAAATAAAAAAATACGAACACTCAATAAGTTTTGTAACTCATGTTACCATCCGAGTGACCAGTTTCTGGTCGCCTCGTTACGGTACCTGTTTAATCGTTTCCAAAGCTTCCACAAGGTTCCCTATACAACCCTAAGCTACTGTGCAACATAACGTTGTGAAATAATGCTACAGCTCTACTAACTTCAACCGTTGTTGAGTATTATTTGTTACATTAACTTTTAGTAGTTAACAAATTGAGAATCCGAAATTTATTGCAGGTATATTTGACGGATAACATTGATTTTAAACAGTGACTACGCATTCCCTTTTGCATGTGTTTAGAAATTCAGGTGGGCATATTACTTTCATTAATCGATTACATAAATATTGCCACAGCGTATTTATTAAATTCTTTGTCATAGATCTTTACCACAAATTTCATATTGCGTAGGTATCTGTGTGGCCTTATTGTTTTGTGAGTTGAACATTGGCAGTTCCGTGACACTAACCTAGGTCGGCAGATCTATGGTCTATGTCTTTTCGCGCCCTTTCTGAGCCGAACGCGTAGACGGCATAGTGGTTTTTCATAGTGTTAAAAGTTTAAGTGATTTTCTTGGTTAAATAACGTAGTATGTACGTTTCGACATAATGGGATAATACAAGGAAATCATTGTACATGTGTTGATATTTTGGATAAATATACACATACCACATTAGTGGGATCATATAACTTTTAACGTTGAGAGCCTGCGTTTCGTTGAACTCCGTAGAGTTAATTGAGGGACTCAGCGAAGCCATTTTTCAACTAACTAAGGCTTCATTGTCTTTCGGCGAGTGTAAGTCATACCACCTTTTAGAGCACCTTTTTCACCACGTTTTACATTACCTTTGGAATCACATTTCTTTTGGACTACCTTTGGAACCACCTTTAGGACCAGCTAGCTGAAGTCCATCGACCGATTCTGAGGTCCATACCGGTGTTCAGTCACAGGAGAGATCCACCTTACTGGAAGACTTGTTGCATATCACAGATAAGCTAGTTTTAAGGATATTTTAAAGGGGGACACCCTGTTTGAATGACGTGAAATTGCTACGCTACGTGTGTACGTTTAAAAATACAAAATTATTACGAGCCCTCAGCAAATGTTTGAACAAGTGTCTATAGGTATTCTATTGGTTACTCTCGCTGGTTAATCAATATATTTGGGTAGGCACTGCCTCACTATTTGTATGAATATTGATTGCGGAAAGGTTATCATGCACGTTGACATTTAAACCGCTTTTCTGTATAAGCTGTTTATGTATATGCTGCGTTTCCAGGTATAATACCACATTTTTCGTAAATTTTTAAATTCTTTTGTTATGTATCACCATTTTTAAATTTACAATTGTAAAGTAAACCTAGTAGTAAGTATACTGTGTGTATTATTTTTCTTTCCCCCAAAAATTACAGAAAGTGCCAGAAAGTAGTTTTGATACCCAGTGGCGTCCACGGGAATTTTATTTTTATTTTTATTAAGAGCTGAGTTGGCTTAGCCAAACTTTCTATTGCCCACTTTAAATCGCTGTTGAATGTACTCCAAGGAGTAATATATTATTCTATTATATATTATATTGTTGAACCATTACTTCTTGTAATAATAATTATTGTTTTACACTAAAGAGAGCAGAGAGCATTCGCGCAACATTTTCTAATTACAAATTATAGTTCCACGCGCATTTCAAGTTTGAATTAAATCTCTCAATATATAATAAAAATATTGTTAAAAAAGTAACTTATTTTTTTGAATAGTGTGAGTTTGAATAGTGTAATTTGTGAATTAATGTCAAGGGGAAGGTATGTTTTTGTGGGTAAGGGGAATATGTTATATTCAAACATCAGTAAGTTGCATATATCTGGGCTAAAGTCCTACACTAATAACAACATTACTACCTCACAAAAACGTAATAATAAATCAAGCGATAATTGCATCACGATGAGATGTATAAATTAGATTCAAGTGCTTTACTAACGACTTTAGGAACTGAAATCTCACTAGATGCACTTCATAAGTTTTAATGTTTAAAAATAATTTATTCCACCACGTTTATTTTATGGCCCGTTAAAGTTACACTTTATGCTTCCTTGGGTTATTTCAAAAGTCCAAAAACATTAATGTTGACACTTTCTGCTTTAGAAATTTGCAATTTATTTTCTCACGTATATCTAAACATGATTATAGGCTTTGAAGCATATGATCTATATTTTTTTCTGCCTCCAACTACATTGAAGTGAAAAAGTATTTTGGAGTGATATACTGAGGGATAGTTATATCCATATTTTATTAAATATGAATAATTATTAAATTTAAAGTATGCTACCGTAAACGGTTTCATTCATGTCAATAAACGACACGTAATTATATTCTATTTCAAATAATATTTTGCTTTGTGAAAATCTTTAATTCATTTTCGTTTAATTACATTGCTTTGATCTTCTAAAATGAGCTTTAGCTGCGAATAATAGGCTCCATTGTTTTTCGTAAACAAGTTCCTGATGATATATTACTTGGAAAATTAGGCCCTTCGCTTCGGCAATTTATTACAATGAAATACTTAATCGTGCACCAAATAGATCAAAATAAATAGCTATACAGACGACAAACTTGTGTGTTACACATTACGCTAATGACAAATACAATTCAAATTTCGCAGTGTCAATTCGCAGATAAAAGATAGGTATAAGCATAATGTATATGTGTACTTACTGTAGACGAAAATGGTACTCCCAAAGCTAGAAAATCGAAAGCTCCCTATTTTTCAAGAAATATTATCACTGCTCATATTTTATTTCATAAGTATAAATATTATTCTGTAATATCAAAATCTCGGTATGATCTTTAAATAAAAACTAGAGTTCCTAGGTATATTGATAATAACCTATTTCTGTACTCTGTATGTTCTGTTTCAAACTATTACATTTATGTTTTAGATCATTCAAGCCAAGGCGATTCCTTAAATAGTTGCTACTAACGCACCAGTTTATAGTTTCAGATAAATTTCTGAAATAACTGTCAAAATAACCGTAGAATTTTAGATGTTTGACATATTTTTAGATATCGTTAAAAAAATATGTATAAAAGCGGGCTCAATATAGAATCAGAAGGAACTCACAAATTGTGTTGATCCGTTAAATATTATTTTCGAAATAATTTATTAACTTTTCATTAAAATGGAACGTTTGATACTTCTCTTAAACATTATCTGCGTACTGGAAAAGTGAAGTAAATCTATGTTTGAAAATTTATCGGTACCAACGATGGCATTGGTATATTTTATAGATAATTGGCGTTAGCAAAGTGTGAGATAATTTAATAAGTGTTTAATGTTTTGATAAGATAGGTGTTTTATTTATAGAAGTTATATAAATAAATTTCTTGATATTTTAGTTGACTGAGAACCTTTTCAAAAATTAATGAAACATTATGAAAATAAAAATATTACGAATTTTTGAGGGCGATGTTTGAATAAAATATTGGTACCCACTAAAAATACCGTTACTTGATGTTTAGCTAGACGAACAGCTTGAGCTACTTGATAAATAGACGTATCCCAATCTTTGGTTGTGATTTTCGTGAATGTAAGAACGAATAGCGGTAAGAATTACTCTGTTAACGCTTTCAATGAAATTTACTTGACGATGGTAATTATACCATACCTTCTGAATTTTGTATTTTACCGTAGACTTAGTATAGTCGTGACTAGTATATTGTGTTCCATTATCAAATGCTATAATCTGCGATATACCATAGATAAGGAATACTTTCTTTGCATTTTATTATGGCTTTCGAAGTTGCTTTAGATAGCTTAGATAGTAGACGAACGATAGTTCCTTAATTTTATTTATAAACAACGCCCTCTCAAAAAATAAATGAAAATAAGTGGCCAGTAAGTGACTTACCTGTTTGAGATCGATCGTAATGGTAACGTATTCATATTCCGGACCATAATACAACGCAGGGCTTTGCCACCATCCTTCGGAGCCGTCGATGGCGAAATTAATCGAGTGCCTTTTTCCCGAGTCAAGACTATAATTATCACAAATGCTACATCGGCCTCCTTTGCCGTTATCCGACATTCGGCAGTATTCTTCTCGTGCATGTTCTCCACAAGTAGCGTTTACTGTTATCACAGCTTTAGTTGCCAAATTAAAAACTGATGGCCACAGACCGGCTTTAAGAGATGCGTTCCGTCTCACGTTTCCTATACCCCGATGGCTCTTCAGGAACTTCAGCGCTGAAATAGAACAGAAATATTATTAATACTACATTTTATATATTATGCAATATATTGTACTAATTGTAGGTAGGGCGGCACTGATATATGTTTGGCACTTATTATTGCAGTGAGCTTTGTGGGATATTTACATATTGTTAGAAGTTGCTAACCAGAAAACCATAAGTCTCGCTAAGGTTCAAGGTTCTCGCTAAGTTTAGGAGATTAAAGATCTAAGATAACTTTTTTTTTTATCTTGTGCCACCAGGATCGACTTAAGTTGGTAAATTCTAACCACCATTCAGTGCAGTAATGAGGAAAACCTGGAAAACCTCATTAGTTAGATCTTGGGATTGAATTCCTATAAATTTATTTCACAACAGTGCGGGGTATCGAACATACACTGCTGCTAGGTGATCGAGTCGAGAGCTAGCACGCCAACCGCTTGACCACAGTGCCCATAATATCCCCATATCCCCCCACATCCCCATATGAACATATTATTGATATAAATATAAGATCAATAATAGAGAATACATCGGAAGAATTACAGAGTGGATTTAGAAAACAAAGAAGATACACGACCGTATATTATCAGTAAACAGTAAAACAGATCACCGAGAAACAAAACAACAGAGATATATGGTATTTCCGTGGCTGTTTTATCTCTGAGAGTTTTGAACTAATCATTGTGGAAGAATAAATATACTTAAACCGCCTTTTTAAATTTAGTTAAATTGTAAGACTTTATATTATTGTTTAATGAGTCCTTAGACTTTATATTATTGTTTAATGGGTCTTTAGTGAGGCAGTGTCACAGGAACTGCCAATAAGCAATAAGTTTAACTCCGTTGTAAGTGAGTTTGATTTTAATCAGTTAATTAATGAACCCACAAGAATATATCTCGCTAAAAGTTTCCTTATCGGCATTATACTATGATACAGTGGTCCGAAAAATCAAGAAGTGTTATATAGGAAGATCAAGCAATCCACTCTATTGGGGCCGTCTGCCAATGTATCAGTTAGAGAAAGTGTTACTGAACTTGTTCTTTATCAAGTCCGTGTCGGAAATTGGGGATCGTTTTTCGATCGATTCATCATAATGGAGAGTTCAATTATTTAACTTTAACAGTAAAGTATAACTCGCCATATGCGTTACACAAAATAACTGTTATTAACGAATAGAAACTAAGTAGGATTTAACATCAAGTTTATGATGTTAAATTGCTCAAAAATTTTACGTAATGTATCTAAAATAGTACTAAAAAAGAAGAAGAAACTACAAAACACCAGATACGACAATCCAACAATTATGTTGCCATTTAAAAAAATATCAGTGAGCTCTGAAAAACATGAAGCGATCAAGTCCAGAACTTTTACGCACTCACTGTATATAGAACACCTAGTATATTATGTGAAAGGTATTTAGATCATATGTGTCCCTGTTGTCATCTATATCATGATAACTGTTCTATTAACAGTTTTCATGTCAGCATTAGCATACAAAAGACGTTCTTTCTCAGGCAAATTCCTCGAGACAAATCCCTTTGGAATATCTGGAACACCAGAATTCATTTAAAAAAGCATCTGGGTTTCGTCACAGCTCTTGTAAAGGGTCAATTACCGTAGCAGTTAAGATATGATCTTAAATTTTTGTGCGTACGATGTACAAGAGATGATATAGCCATTTATAAAATTCCGATCTCGGTATTGTGGAGATGTCTTCTTTGCTAAAGTCGATCAACGTCAGATTGAAATTGAGCTTCTTAAAGAAAGCATATTTTTTTCAAATAATAAATGCGTGCACGGAAATTCTTCTGTAAGTTTCATCGCATATATTTTTACCTAATCATAATACTTATAACTGAAATATCATGTATGTATATCTTATAATACGATCACCTTCCTTAATAGGTATATATTTATGAACTGCTCAAAAAAATTAGAAGCATGCGATTTTAGAAGATTCTCATTTTTTAAATAAATGACCAATACAAATTTTTCTTATGGGGATTTATTTACTAAACATACCTCTTTAAACAGCAAACAGACTGATTGTTCTAAATCTTCTCGTTTCTTATATACTAGACCAAATGCACAAAATGTCAGAAAATAAAAGTGTTCCTCGACCATTTAGCAAACTAGAAAGAATCTTAAAAGCTGTCTATGGAAGCAGCAAATATTACTATTTGATTGGTCATATACCTATGCATGGAGTGCGATATTTTAATCACCTATGAAAATGAATAGATTGCAAGTCTTCGACTACACAAAATAAAGTTATTTATGATCTGTTTAAATTTATTACGAATAATATTAAATTTTAATGCAATATAGTTTGAAAATATATATACCTACATATAATAAGTAAACACCCATATATTATTTTAATTCCATACACTGGAATATTGCTAACCAAGTTAGCAAAATCGGAAATTTCTTAAAAGTATGGTTAATTAGTTAGTGCTTAGCTTTAATCGTATCTCGATTATGGCTACACGACTGACACGGAAGAAGCGTCGAGGATAGCAAGTATTTCGGTATTACTTATCGGAAAACTGTGTTTGGGTTCATTTATTCCCGTCTTAATAGTCAAAACTTCTTTAGGCCTTCACAGCTAGAAAATTAGTTATTCCTATTCAATCACTAAAAACTAAGTTTGCGATGTTCAATTCATTTTTCAATCAGTCTGGTAATATATAAAGGATTATTTTTATCACTTTACCCTTTTCCAAGTGTCCGATATTATTCCTTGGGAATCCTATAAACAGTGGTCATCACTCATAGTCCAGCGAAAGTCATAGCAAATATTGCATTCAAAGTCGACACAATAAGTAAAGAGAGACCTAACTAATGAGGAAAAGAAATTATAATATCTGCATAATCTTAGCACGATATAGTAGCAAGAGATGCAAATATGGGGCAAATCGTTAGCTACTAAAATATTTTGGATATTTTGATCATATTCGAAGATATTACAACTTAAGTCGACAGGAAATACTTTAAATATGTACCAACGCCATTGACCAAATGTGATCACGACAAATAATGTTACTGTCAAATTGTGAGTGTGTGTATGATGTATTGACTTTATGTCCTAATTAGAGTAAATAAAATATACCAGCCATCAATTTAACGGACCCGTTAAGTACAGTAGTTAGAGATTTAATGTATTACACAGGCCTACAGGTTGGTGTCGGAGTATTTGGAGCTGATTTCATATGTATTTGATTCCCTGAATTCAAATATGGCATTATTTTTTGCCTAGAAGCTCAATTTCTTAAGATATAACATTCTAGTCAAATATACCTATTTTACGTTACACTACTTTAAATGAAGTCTATGGATCAAATAAAAAAATCCGCGTGCAGCACAGTACACGTGATAGAAGTGAAAACTTCTTTACCGATTCGTTGAGAG
Source organism: Tetropium fuscum (assembly GCA_964058915.1). Taxonomy (NCBI): domain Eukaryota; kingdom Metazoa; phylum Arthropoda; class Insecta; order Coleoptera; family Cerambycidae; genus Tetropium; species Tetropium fuscum. Next base: position 118,805 of record CAXKVY010000364.1, read on the forward strand.
AGTGAGACAGTGTGTGTGTGTGAGAGAGAGAGAGAGGTGGGGGGAGAGAGAGAGGCATTGGCTTTATGGTAATTGAAATGTGACACATATGTTCGTGATTCTAAATGGTGTAGATTTCTCGAGAATATAGCATCAATCGTTGTTCCTGATTTAGTCGTGGAAATATTCCGGTCGATATTCATATCTAAACCGAATTTCTCACGAAGAAAGTGAAGTAGTGGCAAGGACGCATCCTCCGTAAAAAGATCATCATCCATTTGGAGCAGATTCGAAAGCCCAATCCAGATATATCCAGGATATGCATAAGTAATATTGTATTCTGGTTAATTTCTATTTTGTCATGGTCGTTTATAAATTATATCAAAATTGCTTTCCGCTTTAGAACATTTGTGGGGGATCGTTGCCCATGTCAAAGCTGCATTCGCTATATCTGTTTCTCATGATATCAAAATTGCTTTCCGCTTTAGAACACTTGTGGGGATGGTTGCCCAATCAAAGCTGCATTCGATATATCTCTTTCTCTCTCTCTCTCCCTCATATCTGTCATATGCGTTATCTCACTTGCGAGACGAAAATGTTATAAAATGTGTCGTGACGCGACCTTGAAAATCACTCTCATGCGGCTAAAGAAGTATTCACTTCACAAAAACTAAACACGGAATTTTTATTATTATATTATACAAATATTATACAAAGATAAAGGAAAAAGTCATCGCTGAAATCAACTAGTCACCGAACACTTCAGAAGTTCTTTTCCGTGACATTCTTGAATGCATTTTGAAATAGTCTCTTTTTAAACTCCAGCAATAATCTGCCATCATGTGCGTATCCCATCTTCCTTGGTATCTGGCTTCCATAGTTTTAATATCTTGGTGAAATCTTTCACCTTGTTCCTCACTGGTGTCTCCGAAAACAATTTTCAGGAAAACGGTCAAAGTGGCAAGTATGTAAATAGTGCATCTTAATACACCCTCCAGTACACCCAAGGGATTTGAAACTCTTAAGCACCTCGTTTACCAGTTCAATATAGTTTTCAGCTTTGCGTTTGCCCAGAAAATGACCGACAATTGCAAGAAATAATGTCCAGGCTTTTCGCTCAGGCTCATCCATAGAATTTATGAATGCAGAATCCTTAATGAATTGTCTTATTTGTGGACCGTTAAATATTCCTGCTTTAATTTGTCCCTACTCAACTGAGAAATTTTCTTCCCTATATATGCAAAGCATGATCCGTTCTTATCAAGAGCTTTTACAAACTGCTTCATAAGGCCCAGCTTGAGATGCAGGGAAGGAAAGATGATTTTCTCTCCTTCAATTCTCGGTCGATAATGACATTCTTTATCTCAACTTCTATGTTATATCTGTTAGGCCACTTTTTTCTAACCCAGTGGCATGTTTTGTCTAGCACAGATAAAACATCCCAGAGGCACAAGAAGCAAGGATATTGATGTAGCCACTTTACTGTCCAAGGAGAAAGTTTAACATTTTTATACAAATCACCTATGCATGTTCATGATACTTTATCTTCTCCAAGACCATAGCTATGTTGTCATATTCTTCTTTCATTTTCGCTGAGGGTCCAATTGGTATTGAACCATATTTGTTCCTATTTTGTAGGACACAATTCAAACTTCGCTTCAAGCTGTCCATAAAGAGGCGCCAATTATCTGGAGAATAGTCATGAAGATCCATTTTTCCAGGAGTCCTATAATATTGTGCCAAAATACAAGACTGTCTTCTTGAGAAAAGAAGGCTCACAGAAGATCCTTTTCTCTTGTACGGTAAAAGGTATTTTTGGTTTCTTCTTCCAGCAAATTTTTCTCCTTCAACCTGGAAGCCAGTAATTCAGAAGCTTCTTTTGACAGGTTGAGGTTAACTCATCCTGGTTAAAACGTTGAGGAATTGATGACATCCCCTCATAATCACTATCACCTTCATTACTATCATAAGCGTAATCAGTAGAGGGAAAACAATTGCCCTCACAGAGCTCTGGTAGCTGGTGAAACATTGGGATCGGCACTTCCTCTGAGTGAGGAACCGGGCGGCTTGTCAACTTTCTACGGTTGTTTCGAATCATGCCCGTAATATTTACTAAGCGGAAATAGCAGTGGTTTTTGGGTTATCTCCAAACCATCGGTATGCCGAATTTCAGACCTTTTCTTTTCCCGGTAGTCCACTGTCGCAAATGTTCTGCACAAGTTTTACAGACCTGATAGTGCCCAGGTTTTATCTTGACCACCTGCAAGCCTAACACCAAAATGTCCATGATATCCTCTTAACAAAGGCAGTGACAGTTTTTCTGTTTTCTTTAATTTTATTTGTAGGCCTGTGTTATCAAGCATTTTTTTAAAATTTTGCTTTACTAATAATTAAGAATTGGGTTGGGGGTAGCTAGAAGGGGAGAGAAAATCACTCAATTATTGTGATATAAAGTTAGTATTGGTATAAAGAAATTATTTACATTAACTATTAGGTATATCAAATATATTTTTAAAAATCAATTTTAATAATCAACAGTAAAACAATGTATATTATTCATAATATAATATTAAACAATAATTGTATTGCTTTAAAATCTGCTGTTACATATTTAAAAGAATAAATTATAAGGGAATCTACTAGTAGTAGAGTCTACATGGATATTTTCACGGAATGTATATTGTATATTATCCCCCTGCCATTCGTAAATTAAATGACATCAGTTGTTGGAGGAATCAAAACTGAAACGTAAACGTTATTTTGGAATTTTGTAGAAGCAGAAGACATGTTGAGTAAACATAAGACTAATAATTAATTATTAAATACAGTAGATTAATATGACAAATTTTGTTGTGTATTTTGAAACGTTTGGTTGTTAATTTGAGGTACCTAGATCAAACACGTATGGATGGAATATGCAATACCTACATCAAATATTTGCCACATTCGATTCATTCTGTTCGAATTAGGTATAACATGCATTAACTAGCAAATTATTTGTGGATATTGGTTACACATCGGAGTAAAACCTGTATAATTCCGATGAGAATGTCGATACCGCACCATCGAAGTGCGGTTTTCCGTTGATTTATTAGTTGTTTTGTTTTGATCCGTGAGCTCATTTTCCTTAAATATTTTCGTTATGCAAACCTATTGTCTAGCAGTTTACAATATATACATTATACTATTATTGACAAATTTCATTTATAAATATCAAGCCGCTGTTGAGATAAAGGAAGATTAATTATTTAGAACTGCGCGAACCCATTTTTTTAAACCCTCTATTAATGTTCCCTAGGGCTAAAACGACGAGATTTGTTGGAAACTCGATTATGTTAACATATAATCGATTTGTGCTTGAAAACCTTTCATATGAAAAGCATGATAGTACAATCAGATTATACATTGAGCGATGCATCAAATCAGGTATTTTTGCTTTTTTGTTATGTTGTTTATGATTTATGATTTTGATTTAACATTCGGCAATGTTAAATCCATTGTCAAAAATCAGGACCGTTAATAATTTTTGAAGTATATTAATTTTACAATAATTATGAGACCTGACGGTTTTGTAAGTCCAATAGTTTAGGAGATACAGCGTTTCAAAAGCGTTTCAGCGTTTCTCCCACCCTCACAGTGGACTCTCCTGGGGTCACAGGGGACTCCAAAGTGACCTTCCCCCCTCAACCACTTGAGCAAAAAAAAAATATTTTTATTTTATTTGCATGTAAAAAATCAAAGTACCGACATTTTCATTATCATGATATTAAAAAAGAAATACATGTGTAATACATCAATAAAAAATATCTGAAAATCTGACCCCAATTTTGAGGATGTGTCTATTTTAAACAAATTTTGCTCTCTTGACTACGTCTTCCGAGATGTCAGTAGGGGTTTTCAAGAATGTCCGAGACGATTTGCAATTATAGTTAATAATAATAAGTTAATACAGTCATATTTGAAAGAGGTGTTGGTGTAGATCACATCACGCTGACCTCGCCCACATTTCGTAAAAAATATATTCCGATGGTTTGGTGGTGTGACGTCTGCAAGTCCACATCCTTCACCAACAATTACGACATCGTAAATAGGGGATAAAGAGATCGCTGTTATTATTATCAGTCTGTCAGGATCTTCTGTATCCTGCATCTTCTGTAGACTTTAATTGTTTTCATTGGATAGGAACATTTCTTGAGACACTTGAGCAATTATTGTACTGGTGTACAATAAAATTTAGGGGGATATAGCAGCCTTGGATCTGCGAATACGCTCAGAGTTCTGCGTGCTCTTCTCTGTAGTCTCAGTCGGGTGGCCGTCAAAACCTACTGTGACTTTGGATCCATCATGGTGAGTAGTGAGGTATTGGATATACCTGGCAGCTATTACCTCAAACGAGGAGTTGTTGCCACATAACTTTGTGGAGCAGATGCCCACCATCTACCACTATATATTTTGTTGTCCCTCGAGACTAATCCATGTTCGAAAACTGCATAGAAAGCCGATTTCGTTCCTCTTCTCATTCGTTCTTCTGTGGACACCGACAATGGGTATGGTCACAGCTCATACGTGAAAAATAGTTTCAATTCTTCGTCAGCTTATTTCAGGACGCATAACCTCTGAAACAGATGCTAGGGGTACGACCTTATTGCTTCGTTTAAATTTGACATCTCGAAAATTTTGTCCAACTACTCGTAACAAAGATTCCTGTCCAATCTGAAGGGTCGTATTATGGCAGTTAACATTTGTTTCCCCAACCATTCCACCGCTTATGGACATGATGAATTCAGTCGAAGCAAATGGTGGATCCTGGGAAAACCAGAACATTATGTAGGCTTATTCTACCTAAGACTTGATTTGGGTCCCAATAAAACATAAACGACAAAACCGTCGATGAAAAACCTTTTTTGATGAATTAGCAGATATTTTAAATAAAGCTCCAAAAATATAAATACTTCTGAAAATGAAGTTTTGCTGAAAATTATGTAACGTGAAAAATTGGCCAAATTTTGAACAGCTGTATCTCCGAAACTATTGGACCTACAATAACCGTTTAGGTCTCATATTCTTGCGATTTTAATATACTTCAATATGGTCTTTAATGAAAACCCAGTAGTCTTTGTCAAAATCGACAAAAACTAAAAAAAGGTTTAAAAATTCGAGAATTTCTTCTTTTTTGACAATGACGGTCGTCTGCCGAGGTCGAAACCTTGGATATAACATTTCTATTTCATAATAAATAACACACCAAAAAAGCAAAAATGCCTGATTTTATGCAGCAAAACGGGGTGAACATTTCCATGTTCTGTGATATTCTATAAATACGTAAGTATAAAACATTTTCATAAGAACAATATTATTAATATTATTTCATAATAAATAACACACAAAAAAAGCAAAAATGCCTGATTTGATGCAGCAAAACGGGGTGAACATTTTCATGTTCTGTGATATTCTATAAATACGTAAGTATAAAACATTATCATAAGAACAATATATAGTTAATAATATAATAAATATTTAAATAATGTATTTAAATAATAAAAAAAATTGGTAATGTATTCATAATAATAACAATAACAATAACAATCATAGGAAGTCACATCCAGTAGGTAGATCCTATAAAAGACGCTCTTAGTGTAGAGTACCTACAGCTATTCCAGCACCTACTCCACCTACTAGAGCACCTACTCCAACAGCTCTGGCCCTCAGAGCTGTCGGGAACCGATAAGGTGTTCTCCGCCTGCATAAATCACGCCTTCAAGGAGGGGAAATGGACAAAATATCGAGATTTACCTACTCTCCGAACTCCGCAGGCTATACCCGTGTTGCGTATTGTATTTGAATTAACAGCCGAATTCACCATTCTTGCATTAACTTCATTTAACAAATGTTTATTATCACACAGCGTGAGAGACAAAGATTGTATTCATCAAAAATTATAATTGTTGGTTAGACAAACAGTTTGTCAAATAAAAATCTATAGATTTTATGCTGGCAACAGCTACTTTTAAGGTATTGTATGGCCATATCCTAACCTTCTAGATGTTTTGTGTTCCTAACTTTTATATATTGATATTCAACAAATATTTGTTTATGTTTTTCATGAAGTATATTTTAATTTTATCAAGTTAAGCATTCTGATAAATTATGGCAGCAATTAATTTGTCTCGTAACATTGGATGGTTACAATATTAGTAGAGATACAACGGATAGTTGTTGGGCCGGTTATCGGATACCGGATGTCCGGCGAGCTGCGAGGCCGGATAGCCGAATATCCGGCGGCCGGATATCCGTCCTACACAGGCGTACGAGTCGCACAGGCGAGGCGCAACGAACGCGATCGGGACGATTCGGCAGTTTCGGGTATCAGTATCAGTTGTTTACTAAAAACAATTAAAACAAAACACGTTTTAAAACATTTTAGTTTTTTAGAAGGTTCTTTTATTTTCTTTGTGACTTTTTGTAACTTTTTCTACTTTAAATAAAAGCAGTCATAATTATAAGCCATTTTATTATTATTTACCACACAAAGATTTATGTATTAAAGTTGCTTTTAGGTTGAATATCCGGTATCCGGTCGGATATTCAGCTACTATCCGGAATCCGACCGGACATAAATTTAGGCCGGATACCGGATAGTCTCCGGATATCCGTTTCATCTCTAAATATTAGACACGCATCGCTGTGAAACATGAAAATGATCACCCATATTGATATGAAAGGATTGCGAAGCATAAAAACGAAGACATTAAAATCTTAATGATTTTTCAAAATGGAGAAATTATCAGTATTTGCGTATATAGTGATTCACATTTCAAATTTCGCTGCACACTAAACGCAAAATTTGATGCTTTACAAATGTTATTCTACGAGTTTTTCAAGTAGCGTGGCTGTTTGCAAATAACAGACATACGTTAAAAAGTGAGTTACTTGCCGTTTTCACAAAAGTTGGTAAAAATTGCCTTTTTTCGACTGACGATAACGACCCTATAAATCGATCTAATTTGGAAGTTAGAGAGGGCATTCATTCAACGCAGAATTGAATGCTCTTGAACTTTGAATACTGTGATATTTCCCGTACGATGCGTCGTTTGCAACATATGAGCGGAAAACCTGAAAAACTCCGAAAATTTCGAGTTTTTTCGTTAAGAATTCCGTTAAGAAACCTTCTCTCAAAGTAATGTAAGGTAAACACCATTTGATCAGTATATGTATTCGAGCACAATTAGAAGACTTATCATATATAATACAAAAATTGCTCTGGGTTTCGTCGACAATATTTGTCATTCTGAATACGAGTTGCTGCTGTGACGAAAATAATTACGAGCGCGAAGCTCGAGTAATGAATCGAGCTGAATTACATTGGTGAAAAGTTTTGTTGTTGAATTGTTGAGTTGAATTGTCAGCACAATAGAATACAATTCGTGCAAGATTGCGAATGGCGTCAAGAAATTGTCACATAACTTACTAATTATTTTACTATATATAATATAATGATTATATATTTCTGTAAAGGAATTGCAAAATACGCTCATGACTACTGTCATGTTGTAATTTTATTATTCTCCAACAAAGAGCCCCATTCGTTGTTTAAGTAACAACCAGTCTATTTATTTTCCTCAAATGTAAGCGGACAGAACTTTCAATTTAGTAAACAATGAACAGTACACCCGAGAATAAAAGTACTTATGTTAAGCCAAATTAAAACCAAACTCTATTGGCCACGAAGTCTTTATTATGTAGTAAACTTGTTTATTTTCCTGTGTCTGCTCTTTGGCAATAAATTTCTATACCAGAAGTGCTTAGTTTTATGTAAGTATATTGTTTTCCTAGCCTTTAAATTTATATGCGTTTTGGATGAGCTTAACGTGAATATAGCCTTAAATTATTATAGGTGCATCGCGGTTTCCCACTAGGATATAAAGCAAAGAAGAAACGTAGTGCTTTTACCAGATTCCTAGATCATTAAATATGTTAACACGGATATTAAGCATATGACTTATTAAACAAGTATTAAATACTTTGTCGGCACCTAGAGTTAGACTATAAACAACTTATTATCTTTTAATATCATATCTGTGGCTTGAGCATACAAAACCTTTATAAATTTACGATAATAGAATCGTAAACGATTGCCATATATATAAAACTCAAAATACAATAAATCAGACGTCGAAAGAAAAACTATAATGGAAGTCCATTGTAGCACGTACCATCTGATCAATAAATTTTAAATTTTACCTTTTAATGTGCCATATATATATAAGTAGAAGGAATTACGGATAGGCTATAATATTTTTGCTGTACCTAAGGATATTGATGCGCCCTTTTGCGTAGGTGATATTTTCGTAAATTAAAACTCGAACTAGAATTATAATTTAATACAATTATTTCTTAACGATTCACGTAATTATTATATTTCCCTTCGCTTTTACGCTGAAATTTATCGCAGCATTTAATTTTATTAGAATGAAAATCTTACGAATACTTAATATGTTTCCGCAACATGATTTATACCTACTTAGAAATTTTGCTGAAATCTCTATTATAGGCTTTGTGTCTGTAAGATAGTTTCCCGCGTAGATAAGGTGGGAGAGGAAGTAGTTAGAATGCCATGAACAAATACTGACATATTTGAATGCTTTCCATTCGCAACCATTACAGATTATTATTTTTTGTGATTCACATCGTCATATTTCCGTATGCAATATATGTATCTACAGCTGTTTTGATTTTTTTGCCGATTTTTTTGTTGTATACGATAGTATACGATACTACTGTAGTATACGATACTACCATAAATAGATATGGTTAGCACTAAGGATTCACAGAGCCGTTTCTTTAGTGCAAAATTAATTATATTTATGTTGTTATGAAAAAATTTATAGGTTACGTACGTAACAAACTAACATATTCTTTCAATCTCAAATTTTCATCGAAAATTATGCCTAGGCTATTGACTTTACTTTCAATTGGTAGATAAACTTTTATCAATTATATTTAATTTTAAATTAACTTTGACATGTTCCCTGTATTTTTGCAGTGAATACTTCTTTAATCGCGCTCTGCGCTTTTATTTTTGTGCGTGTCGAATGAGACTGGGCCGTCACGCTCGGCGATGTAACGCTCCTGCGGGTAAAGTCAGATAAAGCGCCCTTTTAAAGCATTTCAAAGACCTTTATTGTGCTAGAAACAGTGTATCAAACCTCCTTCGCCAATGCGGCATCGAGTACACGCCCAAAACTCCGGAAAATCCGTAAAATACTGAAATACTGAACTTTATACTTTATATACTGAATACTTTATATACTGAAACGTCAGAAGACTGGCACACATCCATGGAAACTTTAAGGTAAGGAAATCTAGCATATCATACTTTCACCCCAAAAGAAGTAAGACTCACGCATTCGTCCTGCGAGGATTCCATGAGACGGTATAAGTACTGAAGATATTAAAACCGAATTGGAATAAGGCTACCAGTTGAAAATAACAGCAATACACAAGATGAGCGGTACAAAATACAACAGGTATATGGTAGTAACCGACAATACTGTAACACTGAAACATCTACAAAAAACAGTGAAGATAATCGAGAACACTGTCGTCCGATGGGAGCGCCATGTAAATAACAAAATCATTATCCAGTGCCACCGCTGCCAGCGATGGGGGCACGCCACCTCCAACTGAACCACCTCACAAAGGAATGTGACAGGAAGGACAATATATCAGGAGGTTCCGTCTGGTCGGGTTACCGGCCATTTGTTTTCCTCTCTGTATCGAATTGAATTGAATTGGATTGAATCGAATCGACTGCCGAAGTGATGGTCGGTCGCAGTACTTGACCTATGAGAACTATGAGTAGGTATTTTGGAGCGACATACAGTGGGGCCCCATCTAGCGCCGGTTGCCTGAAGCATCTGTGTCACGGACGTGTACGGTCGACGTGTATTAACGGATGCGGTGTATTGCGAATCGAAGAATGACCCACAGTTTCAAAAGCCTTTGAAATATCTAACAATATCAAAGCTCTTGCATGTCCCCTACCTAAAGATAATCCCCTTAATATTTCATCATTGCTGTTAGCTGATGCACTCACTCACTGTGTTATGTCATTTTCCAAAACCTGATTGTAAATGTGAAATAATATTGATGTCTAAAACATATCAGTTTATTAATTTGCTGACAAATGAATTTTTAAAACTTTTTTGACAATTTTGAAAAGTAATGGTACTAGCAGGTAATTATATTTGTCATCCATGAATGAGGATTTAGTCTAATTTGTACTGAAATTGAGGTATATAGTGTTTACATGCTCCAATTTAAAATTAATAATAAGAAAACTATAAGAGTTTTCATTTTATCTAGATAATTATAAAATTGACATACATAAATACATATAGATAAACAATAAATTCAAAATTGTTCATTGTGAACTGGCGCCCATTCAACAAAGAATCTACTAGAATATAAGTTAATTAAAGTAAGTATCTTCAACACCATTATCCATATATTTATCCATATCGCTCTTTCCATGTCGCTCCCTCTCCCTTATGTAAACTTCATAACAATAATATTTTGAACTCTCTCTGATGTAAAATCTCTACATATTCTAATTTTCAACTATCTCTTTCATTCGCACCGACTTCATCAAAAATCCAAACATAATGATTAATGATAATTTTATAGATTTAACATCTTATAAAGGGTCCGCCAATAGGGACGCTCGATCTTTGACAGCTCATGGCGGCCATGTTGTTTGTGGTAGAGTTGGCAAACGTAGTTGTTATTATTCAGTGTATCTTCACAAATCACCATGAACTAATTCAGCCGCGAGCAATATGTGCAAATCGTTAAAACTTATTACGAAAATCATTCATCGGTTCGAGCAACGTTCCGCGCGCTCCGCCAATTTTACGGTGCAATTGATCGTCCTGCTGAGTCGACTATCCGTCGTTTGATTAACAAATTCGAGGCAACCGGTTCGGTGAACAATCAGCCAACACCGACGCGTCGTCGAAACGTCCGATCTGCCCAGAATGTCGCCGCTGTGCGCGATAGTGTGCGTGAAAATCCGCGACAGTCAATTTCACGTCGCGCACAGGAACTCCGCCTTTCGGAAACATCACTTCGCCGAATCTTGCATCTGGATTTGGGCATGCATCCGTACAAGATCCAGCTGACACAAGAGCTCAAAATAAACGACCATAGACAGCGCCGTATCTTCGCTGATTGGGCTTTAGAGCAGTTGGAAGTCGACCCCGATTTTGGTCGCAAAATCATCTTCAGCGATGAGGCACATTTTTGGTTAAATGGGAATGTCAACAAGCAGAATTGCCGTTATTGGGCCGAGAACAATCCACAGGAGGTCCACCAGGTCGCAATGCACCCAGCAAAGGTAACTGTTTGGTGTGGATTTTGGGCCGGAGGCATCATCGGGCCGTATTTCTTCGAGAACGACGATGGTGTGTCCATCACGGTAAACGGCGAACGATACAGATCCATGATAACGAACTTTTTCTGGCATGAAATCGACAATATGGATGTCGAGGATATGTGGTTTCAGCAGGACGGCGCTACGAGCCACACAGCGCGCGCCACAATGGATCTTCTGCACGAGCGCTTCGGAGGAATGGTTATCTCGCGCGGAGGCGACATCAACTGGCCACCGAGATCGTGCGATTTAACCCCACTAGACTATTTCTTGTGGGGTTTTCTTAAATCACAGGTCTACGCAAACCAACCACAAAACACTGATGCCCTCAAAGTCAACATACGCCACGCCATCGATGAAATACAGCCCGATTTGTGCGCCAGAGTCATTGAAAATTGGACTTCTCGTATGCGCGCCACCCAGCGAAGCCGAGGTGGATATTTGACCGATATTATTTTCCATACATAATGCCTTCGAATACTCTTTCAAACAAAAAATAAATTTCATTTATACCTCTCACACAACTTGCTTTATTTCATTTTAAAGATCGAGCGCGCTTATTGGCGGACCCGATATAATGTAACATTGAAGTTGCTTGATTTCGTAAAATATAATTAAATGAATAGATTACATATCAAAAGATAACTATCATTACTTATAAACCATGACCATAATATATATCCTAACCTAAAATAAATACAACCTTTGGTGCCCTTTTCCTTATCTAATCTTATTGCAAGAAGCTTTTAGCCTTCAGCTTCCTCAAGATAACTACTTCCCTTTTCCATTCGATAACGCAACTGTTATCTGGTTGTTTCAATAAATGCCCCATACTAAAAATGTAAAGCCATAAGATTGTATAAAATAGTTACGACCTCTGCTTGGTGACTTTACCGGCACACCCTAGACTACAATAGAGACCGACCTGCTTCAGTTAAGCCGAGTTCATTATTCCACTGAAACTATAGGATGCCCTACTGCGTGACCAAACCACTGTATAAGGAGAAATCTGTGGAGCGTAAGGGTCGGACTAGTTAGGGCTGTATTCTGCTAGGGTTACGAACAAAAAAGGTACCGTCCAGTACTTGCGTGATTATGGCTGAAAAAATATGTAGTGGCAAGATATTATAACAGGGTGGTCCCCAATTCGCCAGAACGACTATGATAATATTCTTTGAATGTAGTGCAAACGTGATTGGAGTGATTGGTTATTAGTCATGACATCGGAACAGATTTTTATGTATATTTATATTGATATAAATAGTCGGCGTCTAATTCAATTATATTAAAAAAGGGCTATTGACATATGCTCAATTCATATGCAATTATTGCTAACCGCTTCTGTCTCCTGAAATTTGTTGTCGGACGTGGGACATATTTAATAATCGACTGCAATGTGAAATGTTAATCATTTCACGTTAAAATCAAATTAACATTTCACCTCCGAAACGGATGGATTGAGATGTGGTTTTCTAACTTCGATTCAGGAATACATTTAAAAAAAATGAAAATCCCTATTTTTAGGGAATAACGCATATGTGCATTTTTCTAGAGAAAAATACAATTTTTTTTTCTTGTTTGAATACGAAAAACAAATTATTTCGTAAATAATTAAGGAAATGGTCCCAATTTTCTGACTCGGGGGTTTTTGGGGTCGGAATTTTTTTTCATATTAATTTATTTTCTCATATTTTTTATTTTTTCTATTCATAATTTTGTTTTCCATATTCAAACAATATGCACTTATAAAAAATACACAAAAGCGTTTTTTATATGTTACACAAAAGCGTTTTTCTATGGAAAAGTACACAAAAGCGTTTTTTCCTAAAAAATAAGGATTTAATTTTTTTTAAATGTCTTCCCGGATCGTCAAAAATGTCAAAAACCGCATCTCAATCTATCCGTTCGGAAAAATTTCTTAAGTTTAGCCCTTTTTTGTATTAATTTCCCTCGCCTAAATGTTGCTACAAAGTAATAATAAATACATCCTAATATTTTGATATAAACTGTTTCCATAATCACAATATATGTGATTTTCAATATTATGTCACCCTATTACTATGTTTTCTGTACTATGTATTACCATGTATTTAATACATAATTAAATATAAATGTTTTGATTACATCGATGGACTATCGATAAGTAAAAGAATATGCCCAAGTTCTGCACCGGGCGCGTGGAGTGCACACATAAGTCGTAGGTGTAGCTTGGGGTGGGTGGGAATCATATATGGATCGTGAATTGGAGGGACGTCATTAAAATAATAGAAATGGAATGGTAGGAAAGGATGAAGGCATCCAATTACGAAGCTTTTGGTATTCCTCAACCCATTGCTCGCTTTGGCATCAGTGCCAATACAATGTTGTCCAGAATGATATACTAGACCAAACCTCTGAAAAACAGTAGTAAGCAGGACAATAATTTGTACCAAAAACGAAAATTTCCAGCACGAAACAGTATTATTCTAGGCATCCGATTCAACAAAAAATACTTAATTGTACAATGAACCCTATCTAGGTACCTACCTATTGTATCTTATATATTACAATTTATTTTGACATTGCTTATTTGTGAAAGCTATAAAATACATGTTATGTTCTATATTGTATTGATATTTCTGATTAGAATTTTACATTCAATATTTCCATTGTTTATCTTTAATTCTTTATTATTTATATCTATATCCCTCCATTTAAACTATCTGGAATCTGGAATATGTCCGGAGTGCGGATCGAGATCCGCCGCACTTAGGCCCCATTGGGCACCTTGTGCTTCCTCCGTGAGGGAAATGTCTCCCTAGGTCATCGACCAGCCCAATGTTGTACAAAAGGTGATGATGTTGCCCAGGGGCATTTCCCTCAAATTGGCCATAGAAGGCCAACGTTCCCCCAATATGGATTCTCTGGTCGATGACACGACGGAACATTCGCAAAGTACATGCTCGATCGTTTCATCTTCTTGTTCACATCCTCTGCAGATGGGTGTGTCACTTTGTCTCATGTTATAGAGGTGTTTCCTTACCCGGCAGTGTCCGGTTAGGATTCCTGTACCAAATCGCAGTTTACCCCTGGACATTGCCAGATAGTTCCTCGCCGTCTCTTCGCTGGGATATCTCAAGAGATTTCTGGCCAGCTGACAGCTACTTGTTTCATCCCATAACGTCTTAAATTTTATGTGGGTGTTTTCCTTTATTAATTGAAGTTTCGCTGCAACTGGTAGCGTACTTGAAGGACCAGGCCCAAGGATACTCAGGTTGGCTGCCTTCTTGGCCAGTTTGTCAGCTTCTATATTGCCGTTGCATTGTGAGTGTCCTTTGACCCAGCACAGGCAGATGTTATTCATCTGACATGCTCTCACAAGTGCTTGGTGACATTCCCATGTTGATCCTTTAGTTATTTTATAATTTTTCAGGGCCAGTAGTGATTGTCTACTATCTGTGCAGATTATTATTGTCTTGCCCGTTATTTCTCTGCGAGCAATCTCTTGTGCGGCTATGGTTATACCAGCGAGTTCTGTTTGTACTACACTGGCATTTTTATCCATAGTCCAGCTGCATCGGAGTCGCAGATTCCTGGAATATATACCACCGCCTGCTCCATCCTTTTTCTTTGATCCGTCCGTGAAGACATAGTTTACACCTTCAACGCCGGCCTCGTCTTCACCAGTAGTATGTATGGTGTAAGGTTTATCAAAGACAAGCCGAGGCGGAATACCATCTGCACATGCCTGTAAAAGGGGTATCTTTCTGAAAGCCTCAGTCCACAGGCGGCTTCTGGTTTGGCCACAGTTTGCATTTGGTAGTATGCCAACAGATTTAAGGCGAGTCATGGTAGTCAGAGCCACTTCTTCTAGATGTAGGTCTAGTGGTGGAAGACACAGCATTATCTCCATTGCTCTCGTTGGTGTTGTTCGCATGGCTCCGGTTATGCTCCGACATGCAACTCTTTGTACCTGGCCTAGCTTCAGTTTTGCTGTTATTTGTTGACTCTTGGGCCACCAGACAACAGCTCCCCATTGAAACTATGAACACTTATCAACTTCTCAAAAATATATATTAATGTCACTTCTTAGTTAACATACAATTCTCATCAGTTTTAATAATTTAGATCAGCAACAAAGCTTCACTGATGTATTTTTCCTTGGTCTCCTGTAATAATTTAAATCGATTTAATACAAAAAACCGTTCGAAATTGGCGTTTGTATTATAAAATTGTAGGTTTAGTAAAACTACTTGTTCTCTATTGTTTTCCATTAAATATTTCACTAAAACTACAAATAATAATTCGGTGGGTACTATGTAGATAACTGAGGAAGAATGTTGGTTGTAGGAAAACCTTCACTGTAACTTACTTCTATTCTTCGAAAATACTTCAAGCAATGACACGATAACATGAATGCTTTGTTGTAATTATGTGAAAAGATTATATGCACGTTGCACATGCACATTATACTACACAGCATACTCGTATTATTCTGCTATTTTGCTCGGCTTCATTGGATTTATTAAAACATAATCCGTGTCAAGTTAATGTAATTAGGTACCGTTATTGCCAAATCATATTGCATTCCTCTTAGGTGCAAGGCAAGGTGTATTTCATATCAGCTGTTCTTTTACGTGAAAGACTGTATTTAATTTTGATTCCATGTGGGCGGTATCATTTGCTCCACCGCATCAACCTAGGCCGACCCTGCGGGTAAGACTCAGGCATTCTCCACCGCCCTTAACTAGTCTGCTCTTGACAGGGTTGAAGGATTGTAGATGCTACAAAAACCAAAATTCCCTTCCCCCCTCGTCTGTACTCATTATCTTTGTATTTATGCAGACCTGAACACTTACACCAATATGATTATAAGGTTTCTTTGTAGGGCAGGTTGGTAACTGTATTTAATGCATGATTTCCTGTAATAACATACATTTAGGAATTTATAATGTCCGCAACACTTGTCTTCGTTCATTAAATTAATTGATATGTTTATTTTTATACGAGCCGGTATACCTATTAAATATGCCAGGTTATAAAGTAATCGTTTCCTCATAAGCTATAAGAATGTACTTTTCATAGAATCTTCTATATTTTTATTGCATATACAATACAATATTATTATGGCCAATGTAGTTGGTTCTACCAGCCTATATAAGATTTAAAATCAGCACACCTATATGACCTAGTACCCGTATTTTTGCATAATATTAATCTACACAATTGAAAATCGAAAATTACATCGAAAAAAATGTTTTTTTAAATAATTTAAAAGGGACCACACGGGATTAAATAGACCACCGCATTATGCTAGTAAAATAGATCTTCATGTTACGACGTTTTCCCGATTTACACCGCCATAGATACTTTATTCGAGGTCTGATAAAAAAATAACCATCGATAACGTTTTAGATCGTAATTTCAAATTATTGATTCTTGTGTAATTTTTCTTCTTCTTATTTTGTTAATTTTGTAAGGACGCTGGCATAGGGGTTCTAACCAGAGCATTAAACTTCGCACCACAGGTGAAATACCTTCGGTGTAACCTTTGACACTAAACTAAACTGAAATCTTCATATGAGGACATCTCATATGAGCAGTGTCGCAGAACCATAGGGAAAAACCTGGGGAATGCAACCCAATGTAGTCATGTGCACACTACTATCTTGAGATCAATGATGTGGCCCAAGAGTCAACAAATAACAGAAAAACCCAGGTACAAAGAGTTGCCTGTCTGAACATAACCCGAGCTATGCGAGCAACACCAACGAGATCAATCTAGGAAGAAGTGATCTTGACGAGCATGGCTCATCCCAAATCTGTTGGTATACAACTAAACGTAAGTTGTGGCCAAACTAGACGTCGCCTGTGGACTAAGGGTGTCAATAGAAAACCCCTTTTACAGGCGTGCGCATATGGTATTTGGCCTCACGTGTCTTTGATAAACCTTACACCTTATACAAACTAATGGTGAAGATGAAACAGCCGTTGAAGGTGTTAACTATGTCTTCACAGACGGATCAAAGAAGAGGGAAGGAGCAGGTTGAAGTATATTCCAGAAGAATATACCAGTAGAAAAATGCCAGTGTATCAAAATAGCAGATATAACGAATGACGCGCGCGGGAGCGATTGCTCGTAAACAAATACGATGGGCAAGACAATCAGACTCTACGCAGATAGTAGACAATCCCCCTATAGGGGTTGGGTCAAAGGACACAGTGCAACGGCAATAAAGAAGCTGACAAACTGACCAAGAAGGCAGATAGCCTGAAAATTCTTATACCTGGTCCTTCTAATAAATACATTACCAAATGCAGCGAAACTATGCTACTATAAGCTATGCTATGAAACAAGTAGCTGTCGGCTGGCTAGATATCTATCCTAGCGAATATACCAAGGAATATCTGGCAATGTCTAGTTTTATTGTTTTTATAAGACAAAATAATTTCTCAGAAATTTGAAAGTTTGTCAAAATTAATAGGCCTCCGACTCTCATGTCTTCACTTCAGCCACTTCACCCACAAATTAATTGAAAAATAACAATAAATTTTCATCAAAGGATAAAAATGTCCTAAATTAGTCTTGTCAGATAATGACACAATTCAATTTGATGATAATTAATTAAGTACCTAGGCATTCAATTGTTATTATCTGGTATGCACTATGACTCATAATGCATATCAGATAATGAAAATTGAACGTGGAATAATTGAACGCTTATAGAGACAGACACATGGGTCTCTATATAATATCTAAAGCAGCTCTGCCTAGTTAAGAAATGCAGCTCTTGGACTGATATCAATTAATTATACGATGTTATTTACATTCCAAATGTTTGTACAGTGCTTGCATCTTTATTTATTTTCTGTCTAAGACAAATGAGATATTTTAAGAAAACAATCCCAGCCCCAAATTATAAATAATACACGAACGGTTCTCACGTTCTATTGAAATGAAAAAATAAAGCGAAAGACCACAGAACACAAATGAAGTGCTTATTTAAGGCTCGCCTTAGAACCATACGTAGCTTCTTTCAAAACAGGCTTTATTTATAGGGTGGGTGAATGTATGTTGTAGTGGTCTCAAGTCGAACTCATTGTTTCACTCTGAAGGCGCCAAAGCCGCCCTTTTAGTGTGGACGGACCCCTAGTGGCAACCTGAAGTGCTATTCACTTACCCCATGTTGAAATACAAGCTTATAACTCTGATTTTTATGAGACTCATACATTGGTAGACGGCTACGGAATTTTTAGTTTGAATGGCGTTGATTTGTTGTTTGGAATTTTGTTTTAACGCCAGGCTATCAGACAGTGTTTATGATGTGTAAAATTGGAGGCAACCATGTGATCTGATAATTGCATGCAATTAAACAGTATTTGTTAATGGGTATTTTGGCACCAAACTGT
The DNA here is from genome assembly GCA_964058915.1 of Tetropium fuscum. Taxonomy (NCBI): domain Eukaryota; kingdom Metazoa; phylum Arthropoda; class Insecta; order Coleoptera; family Cerambycidae; genus Tetropium; species Tetropium fuscum. The sequence goes on from CAXKVY010000364.1 coordinate 137,604, forward strand.
AATTATAATTAAGTTTTTTCTTTAGGGACTCTGCTTAAGGCCAGGGCAGGCATATCGACACTCCCAATGGAATATTAATCATTGTGCTTCTACTGTCAAATACCATACTGATACACACACATACACATACGTCAATTCTATACAATAATATACTCAGGTGTATAAGAAACGGGCACCTTAAAATATTTTGACTACTTGTCTGTGATTTTTTCGATATAAATAGAAGGAAGTTTATTCCAGTTTAATCAATAACCCGCATTCAGTTTCTAGAATAAAGCTCAAATTGTAAGTATTAGAGAGGCAAACACAAAATTATTTTTTTTGTCTAATTTCGAAACAACCTGTGGCGAAATTCAGATTTTTGATGTGGCCCAAAATCGGTATATTTTCCATATTTTCAAGCAAACTGTTGATGTTTTTGCTTGTGGTGATGATTATTACAAGATTTTATTTAACTAGCTATGTCTGTATGTAACTATATAACTATGTATCTATGTATGTTTGTTCGGGTCAAATCTTGCAACTGAGTTTTTAAGCAGTTATCCTCAAACCGATTGAGCCGAAATTTTGCATACACGTTTAGTTTGGATGACAATGCATATTTAGCTAACGTCACTTTAGCTAACTGTAACGTCATTCTAAATCCAATATGGCGGACCGCCAAAATTAGCGGACTAGTTATTTTTTATGCACTTCCATGATATGGGTATCGAATGAAAGGGTTTGCTGAGAAGTGTACGAAAACAAAATGACATATGACGTCACTCTAAATATAATATGGCGGACTTTCAAAGGTGGCGGACTAGTTATTTTATATGCACTTCCATGATATGGATCAATATCAAATGAAAAGGTTTGCCGAGGAGAATACGAATAAAATAAAAATAAAAATAAAATTATGTTACTCTAAATCCAATATAGCGAACTTCCAAAGATGGTGGACTATGCACTCTCATGATATGGATATCAAATGAGAGGGTTCAAGGGAAAAAATTCAAAATGGTGAATAACAATATGGCCGCTATATCAATTTTAACTAGTTATAACTCGGCAAAGGTTAGCGATAGTTTGGTGGTGCTTGAACAAATGTTGTAGGGACTGACAGGGGTCAGTCCCTGACGATAAAAAAAATTCAAGATGGCGGATCTAACATGGATATCAGAAACTTAGTTACTCCAATCCATCTGAAATGTTGTTACCCGAGGTTTTTGGAGTCCCCGATTACGATTTAGGGGTCGAATTATTCCGGTCAAATCGACCATGCAGCAATGACGCATTAAATGAAATGAACAGATTTAGAAACATGTCCAGTGATAACTAAAAAATGAAAAATAAATTAATGGTAAATAAAATTCAAATAATTAATAGCATTTTTAAAACAAGCTTTTATTGGAAAGCTCTAAAAAGAAGAAAATAAACTTTAAATTAATTTAAACTCATCACTTTACTTGATACATCATGTAACTTGATATTGACATAAGTAATTCTAAGAAAAAAATAATATATTTCTTTACAAAATAGGTAAATCTCGCGACAAGCTTTTATATTTTTGTATATATTTATACTTTCGTAATTTTGAAAATATTTCTGTGTTGAAAATGTAATGGAACCTTCTTTTTGATGAGCTTATTGTTATAAGAGTTTCTGATTTTAATTGTTAGACGTATTATATTTATACTGACGCTGGACTGATTTTTGACTAACATATATACTTAGACTACTGAAGAATAAATTGAATTTTGATCTTGGCGATGAATTTATACAATACAGGGAATGATAACTACACTGGCGTACAGCTAGATTAGATTAGAGTGATAAATATAAATATATGATGAATTCACAAATTACTCTAATTAGTTATTACAAATTTAATAAACAACTTATTGTACGGACAAAGGAACTCTCATTGATAAGCGTCCTTAATGGGGTTTGTTGAATGTCGTTATCTTCCTAAACGGAAATCGTTATCTACAAATAATTACTTTTATTCTATTTACCCTATGGGGGATATGGTTATTATACATAAACGTAACATAGGGGTGCATTACAGAGGTACATTGAAAAAATAAAGTATTGGTTTTTTCATCACTAATAATAATATTGTGTTAATAATAATCTCTAATATTAGTACAGAAATGTAAAATTAGATTGTTGTTCAAGTAAAATGTGGCACCGTCTATACATACATTATTATAAGTACTTCAGCAGATAAATTTAATGACATGTCATTAATATAAATTATGAACATCATAGGACCTATGACAGACCTCTGCGGTATTCTATAATTGACAGTCAGAAGTTGTGACAGCATCAAATTTGGATATTTTATAGAAATCTATCATATTTTAAGATTATTTTATGTGATGTGATTTTATGACTGTGAATTTGCAAATATGTGATCATAGTATGCCATACTTAATCTAATAAACAATCCTTTAAGATTATTTGCAACACTTACGAATATAATAATAGGTGGGTATTAAAAATATATCTGACCATTGTGCTATATTATTACTTGGCGAAATTCATACTTCTACTAATAGGTCACTGAGTTACTTGACTTTATTGTATTTTTTGTAATAACCGTCTACTAAAACAGCTAAAACTGGTGGTACTACATAAATAAGGGGATATAGATAAAGTAGAGTAAATCGATAAGTAAATAAATTAATAGTGAAAAACATTTTTAAAAAGGAACTTTTCTACTTAACTCTTATTTCTTAATTCTTACTTATTTCAGCTTGAGGCTTACATGTGCCTAACGAAACACAGTTCCGGGTTTGATTCTGGAGCTTTCCTTCTCCTAGACAGGTTGCAAACCAACGCTATTGTTGCCCATTTCGCCAAATTATACAAGTCAGAGTATGGAGCCAACCAGGGCGTACTTTTAAAATTAATTCAGTCGCAACATTTGACCTGAACTATTCGACCCCAAAATCGTAATCGGGGACTCCAAAAACCCCGAGATAACAATTTCAGACGGATCGGAGCAACTAAGTTTTTGATCGCCATCTTAGATCCGCCATCGTGAAATTTTTTTATTGTCAGCAGTTGACCCTTGTCGGTCTCTACAACATTTGTTCGAGCACCACCAAACTATTCCTAATCTTTGCCGAGTTGTAACTCTTTAAATTGGTATAACGACCAGCTTGTTTTCCGCAATTTTGCCATTTTTTTCCCTTGATCCCTTTAATTTTTACCCATATCATGGGGTGTATGCACCCCCATGCAAAAACATAGTCCGTCGTCTTTGGGAGTCCGCCATGTTGGATTTATAATGATGTCATTTTATTTTCTTATTCTTTGCAACAAACCCTTTCATTGGATACCCATATCATGGAAGTTAATAAAAAATAACTATTTGATTTCCGTGTTCTTCTCAGTGAACCCTTTCATTTGATACCCATGTTATGAAAGTGCATAAAAAATAACTAGTCCGTCGTCTTGGGCGGTCCGCCATATTGGATTTAGGATGACGTCACTCAGTTAACCATGCATTGTCATCCAAACTATACGTGCGTGCAAAATTTCGGCTCAATCAGCTGAGGACCATCTCATTTAAAATTCAGTTGCAAGATTTGACCCGAACAAACATACATACATACATAGCAAGTTAAATAAAAGCTTGTAAAATAGTGCTAGGTATACTATATAAAAAAGGGGATATGGATCCAAGTAGAGCAAATTAAATTAAGTCAGATAGGGATTAAAAATTATATCAAAGTCTGTTGGGCTCTCGAATCTTATTTCGAATATATTTACCCAAATCCGTCCTTATGGCCGATTTATAAGGCATAGGTACTTACGTAATACGACAGGTAAGGGACACAACGTTCATAAATGTATTTTTACGTTTAGTGAGCAATTACATTTTATTAGAAAGCGCTTACAAATATATGCATTTCCATGAATTAAGGCAATTTGTATACTTTTTACAGAAGTTTTGAATAAATAAAACTGTTGTAGCAATATATGTATACATATAATTTAATTTACGATCGAAATATTACTACTCGGCTCAATACCTTATAGAAGTTAGATCTCCTGTTTTGATAGATAAATAATACAATACTATAGTTTATTACAACTTACGGCATTGGTGAATATAAATAGATATTTACTTAATTGATTTGTCATATACAATGAAACATAAATGCATTTCGTTCTGGTTCCATTGCAAAGTTTATATTTAAAATAGGTTTGCCTATACTCAACTTAACCGCGAAAAGCGAAATGCGCAGATAAAGAGAGAGAGAGATACAGAAGAGAGCAAATAGAGAAGAGAGTATATAGAGCGTAAATTATTCTTCTACTAATATTTTTTTCGGGCACGAATATTTTAAGATAATTATCCCTCGTCACTGCGTGACTCGGGATAATTTTCAAAATATTCGTGACCTAAATAAAAATTCCAGAAATAATTTAAGCTCTTGTGACATTATAAGTGACAATTTTTCTGGCCAATCTTACTTTCAATTATACATTACAATAATTTGGCATGATATGAATAGTTTGAATTTAAGAATTTCAAATTGCTTGAGGAATAAAATTTAAACATTTTATGTTGATTTTATTTTTACAAATACATAACAAATTATAAAAAATGATAAAAAATTTCATCTAAATTTAAATACATTTCATATTACACAAAGTTAATTGTACAATACTAAATTACAAAAGGTAAGAATCCACACTTCGCGCTTTCCTTTCAGCAAACCTATTAAACCAGCCGCTAAAGAGAAGAAACGTATGAATTACCCAAAAGTTTCCAATTTTACACAAAAGGTTGTTAAAAAAATTGAAAGATCTTTTTCAAAAAAATTCCAAAAAAGGCGAAGAAAAATGTAATATAACTACGTAATACGGTCCCGTGCTTAACCCTGCAGAAGTTCAACGGAGTAGCGATTTTGGGCGTGTGGCGGTATATATTAAAAACTTCTTTTTAATTTCCTGTATGCCTGCGATGTACCTACTGTACATGTATTATAAACTGTATAAACTGTTCATATATTTTTTTAATTTCATGAAGGAATCCAATATATATCATCCTGGAATTACTTTTTAAATTCTCTCCCATCATATTTATTATGTTAGAAGTAATATTGGGATTAAATATGTGAATAAGACAAAGATTAAGTTAAGGTTAAGTTTAAGTGACGAGTGATTAAGTTAAGATGGCGGTCCAAACGACCTTGGAAAGAATTAATTTATAGCCCACACACTACACTGTTTGCAAGAGAATTCCACATATCATACACAAAAAAATATTCCTTGATATAGTGTGAAATTTTTATTTTTTTACTTTTAGTGTGTTGCCTCGCAGGCGTGAATCCACATTCAGCGTATAAAGTTCAGTACCACCATAAAAGTCGCCACGCGAACATACGTTGCAATTAGGTTGCACGTATACGTTGCAGATATCCTCTTTTAGGACGTTTATGCGTGGTTTATGGAAGTATTTATGTCGGTATTGTAGTCCCTTGTGGGGAAAATCAATGGTTAATTTATCAATGGTTAGGAGCCTTTAAAAAGGTATATGTTAGAATTTCGTCAACTTTAAAACTATTACGTATTTCGATAAGTGGTGTGAATATCTCTATTCCTAATTTTCCTAAGTTCCTACAGCTTTTCCAGAGTATGCTTGGTGAGGTTAAATCATCACATTACTCAAACCAGTAAAGATTGAAGTGGGCTACGATTTATGTCTTAGTTGCAATCCTTAGATAGCACCATACAATAAAAGAACTTTTCAATATTAATTTGAACTTCATTCAAATCCTAGTGTAATAATCTTGAATCTCAGTTGGCAATCGTCTAATATTTAAGTTTCCTAATCTGGTGCCATGTGCCAAAATGTATAATGTTAATCCAAGCTCATCCGTTCTTATGAATCTATTTTACTTTTATTTTTTTTTGCGAAACTCCAACTCCGTAGATTGTACAATGACAATTAATGGATTATAACAATTAGATATCGTACGACGACGCGTCTTGAACAAATTTTAAAACATACGCTTTGAATTATTGTAGTATTCCTGTAGAAGGATCAAAATAGATTCGAAAGCTTGAAAAGAAAAAAAGTTATAAAATTGCAAAATTGTTTCTGATCGAGTTTAAATATTTTATAAGTGCTTATAACTCGCGAATCTCTAATTAACTTCACTAATTTAGTATTTACTAGTACCTATTTTTTTTACTTTACGTATTTGATTTGTATTTATGTTACACATTAGAATGAATCAGTATTTTTTGCCGCCCTAGACAACTGCCTTTCTCACCTAATTGTCCTACAGTTAAACCTCCCCTCTCGCCCCTTGACAAACCACACACCCTTACCTTACCTGACGAAGCCAGCTAGCTGATAGCTGATCATCTCGAGAGCTCCGTCATCCTGAGCTACACTGCTCATACTAACCGGAATGCCGCCCAGCGCCCAGCCGGACTTCAGCAGGCCCGGCGATAGGCAGGAAGGATCCCTCAAACACCCGACACGATACCCCCGGGGGTAATACACACCGGCGAAGAAAGTCAAGAGCGCCAGAAGTAAGGCTCTGCCGGTGGAGCCCATCAGTCATGAACGGGGGAGGCTGCATAACTTCACGCGACACTGATAGCATTTGTGGGGAGGGTCACGTGAAATGCGCGGCCTACCCCTTACGAGGCGGTCTCGGCCTACATAAATATTAGGAGTAAAGAGCAATGGTACCGCTCTGTCCCCTCCTATCGAGGTGACATCTGTAGCTAAGAATATTAGCACGTCTCGCCCCTTTCGCGATTTGATGCTATTTTTATACAAGAAAAATGACTTGCGTAAGATTTTAATGGCCAAACATAACTTATAGGTATAATTTTTTTCTTGTCGTTTCTACAAAATTTGTAAAAAAATCGGTAAAGAAATTAATTACGGAAAATTTAAATGTTTGACTAATTCTACAAGCCTAAAGATGGATTCAAATCAAATAAATATTTCCATTATATGAAATGGGTATCTGTTTAACCGTTGGCTATTATTCTAATTCTAGATTCGGCGCCTAATACTGATCTTAAGAAATAAATAAATAATAAGATGACACATAATAAACTAATTCTCCAACCGATTACATAAATTTCTAAATGTAGCTGTAAATGAACCATTCATGTCTAGAAGCCATAAACAAAATCGATAGACCAATTAACATAAATAATTGGGTGGTAAAAATTATTTTTTTCTGAATAATTAATAGCTCGTTACGTGTTTCATGGCTAATGCCATTAAATCAGTCGGAAATAAAAGCGTACTGCTATTTATGTTTACAGTAAAGTGATTTTTGTTGTTAAATACGTAGCCATATGTTAGCCGACGGATTTTTAATAAACTATAGTGATGCTGTCAGCTGTGAAATATGGCATGCGCATAAAGATTTTTTAAGAACATCGCTTGTCTGCTGCGACCTGTGGCTTTTTGTAGACAAGGTAACAAAGCGATCATGGTGCAAGCTGCATAAGTGCATTGCATATACATGATTTAACCACTCTATTTATATATTTTTGAGCTCTGTTAACTGGACTATGACATAATACGTTAAATGGCATTTTAAATGTCATATTTAATGAAATCTATTAGTTGCTTAGATAACTGGTGACTAACGTCGTCTGTGATGATTGTATTTCATATTGTGTATGTATAAAAATATTAAAATTACATTTATTAAATTTACGGGTTGCTAGGTACTACCGTTGATTGAGTCTTTCAATCAACGATACTACCATATACTAAGTCTACAGTCGTCATTCCGTGGATTGTGAAAGAAACAGGTTAGATTTAAGGTAAGAAATACGTACGTGTGTCGACATAAAAATTATATCCGTTCAGTTATTATTGGATGCAATTATATCTTTGAATCATCACTGCATTCAGGAATATGGATTGCAACAAAAGTTTCGCAGACTAATGGTTTACAAGATATTACGTTCTAGACACACACAAGTTATAAGTAAACGTTATTCTTGGAGATGTGTGTTATATGTGAGAGTGATTAAATATATTTAATTAGCAATTGCTAATTATTTTTGTAATAGTTCTTGACACACGTTAGCCACAATATATATATATATATATATATATATATATATATATATATATATATATATATATATATATATATATACATATATATATATATATATATATATATATATATATATATATATATATATATATATATATATATATATATATATATATATATATATACATATATATATATATATATATATATATATATATATATATATATATATATATATATATATATATATATATATATATATATACAGATGCATCCGTTCAATTGTTTCATAGAAATATTATTTATGGACAATTCTGTCGCGGGCAGATTATTTTTAGATCTTGTCTTATGGGATGTTTCTCTCGTGTGTTTATATATAAATAGATTACATGGAACAGGAATGATGTATTACTTTGAAGAGGAAGTACTACAGTGGCACATAGGTACATAGAAGATACATATGTATAATACAAAATATCCGCTGAAAGAATACACCGTTAAATAATACAAGTTAGTATGGATATGAGATATCGTTTTACAGCTGTTTTCATTACATGATGAGATTGATTGGATATCATCTTTTAAAGTATAGGTACTCGGAAGACTTATCGCTGACTTTACCTTCTGTTAAATCTTTATCATTTTATTGTTACAATAACTTTTTTTTGTTAAAGATACAAGTGTTTTAGAAAAACGTTACATTTTACATTTATTTATATGGTAATAACAAAGTTGAACAAGGAATGATTTTTTGCACAGCTGGCTATGACAGACACTTGTTTCTGTCAGAACTAAACTGACAACGGTTAGTTTACAATTTGTCACATTTGAGCGCGTTTATCATTAGTTTAAAAAATACAATTAGTTTAAAAAATATGGATCTTTCTGCAACCAACTCTGTAAGTGTTAGGAATAGATGTAGCTTGATAACAAAAGAAGAAATTATAAGGTGTAAGAGGTTGGCCACTCCATATATTGTTTTAAATATATAGTAAAAAGGCACTTTTTGTGTCACCCTGTATAATATGGACATTTGCCTAGTTTTTGTTAATTTAAATCCTCTGTGAGATTCTTTATAAAACTAGCTGCTATAATACAAATAATTTAATCAAATCGGACTTAAATTAACAAAAATGTAGATAAGTAGTAAAATCTGAAACATTAGATATAAATGTGGTGTTGACTGTTAATTGCTTCTTCTAAGTTCTGTTTATTCTGTGCAAATGCTTTCAATTTATTCGGTTCATGACTTCTATTGCGGTAAAGGATTGACTTGAATAATAACCAGCTGCAAAAAATATGTCAGGTGTTCTAAAAATAAAATTCTATGTTTAATCTGGCGGAATGAGTAGGTTATATTACAATCTGGTATTTCGGAGTTTCAAACCGTTACAGGGGTGCTATACTATTCCAAATCACATATACAAATCTACCATGCTATTACATTATACCTGAATTATACTTTGAAAATTATATTACCACAGTTAAAGTTCATTGCAAGTAGTCTATCAAATTAGTCAATATGGTAGTCATACAATGTAATATGGCAAGTTATGCCGTCCATCCTTAGTTCTTATTTTGATAATAATTCTAACATTCCAAAAGCTTTCAAGTGGATGTAAAAAAAGACATATCAATTAACTGTCGTGCAAAGTTTAGATCAGGTATCTCAATGCGAATATTATAAGTTCCAAGGTACTTTGATTTTGATCCAGATAATACGCCATTATTCAACATCTAGCAACACTTGATTTTTACAGTTTCCTGTTGCATCGTCTTACGAGATTTGAGAGGTAATCTTGAAGTTTTTAGGATTTGTAATATGTAATATGATGGAAAACGTTTGCCACATCACATTGATGAGTATTGTAGGACTGTAGGAGCAGGAGGTGATGGCGGGTAATATTGAGGCTGGTTCTATCTGTGATCCTTCAGGTATCTTTTTGAGGTATCTACGAAGTTAATGCTGGTTTTCTAATTTGATGTCGGGTACAATGGAACAAGAATTTTTGTGACGAAAATCGTGTTTTAATTATTTTTTTGCCAAAAAACCGTACAGCCAACCACTAATTTTAACAACGTTAATAATAATAGACTAAGGGAAAGAATTGCGACTCAATAGAGAACAAAATATAATTTACATTCAAAACCAATCCCTGCCTGCTAAAGATAAAGAAAACCGGCAGACCCTTGTTTGTGGCGCTCTTCTTCTTCTATAGGAAAGGAGGTCCACTTTTTATAGGTAAAAACCCAAATTGGCACAAAAACAATGAACTCGTTGACTCATTAGCATCAACTCAGGCATGCCAACAGTACAGAAAATTTGTCTGTCCAACTCTCTCTCCATTCTTAAATCTAAATTGAGAAATAGATGGTCAGAATTAAGGCAAAAGTTCTGCCACACCAATCCCACAAGATATACACAGATTTACCCTGATCTTCCCTCTAATTTTTACCATGAAAACTATTCACGACCAAGAAAATATATTACGACAATAATGAATTCGGTCCCGGCAAAATCGGTGGAGCCGTTTCGGAGATTAGTAAGAACAAACAGACAGACAGACAGACAGACAGACAGACAGACAGACAGACAGACAGATAGACAGATATATAGACAGACAGACAGACAGACAGACAGACAGACAGACAGACAGACAGACAGACAGACAGACAGACAGACAGACAGACAGACATACAGACAGACAGACAGAAATATCTTCCTGATCATGGCGATCCTGATAACACCAAAATATTTAAATTATCTATTTTTTTGTACGAAACTGTAAAAGTGGCTTTCATTAAATTAATGGTATTTGGACTATAATACCTACATGTTAATAAAACCGTTGATTATATGGGGTAGTTATATAATCAAAGATTGTGTTTTATCTTTGATGTACGAGTAAACAATTTATTATAATAGTATTTATATCCGAAATTACTACGGGAAATTTAGATAGGTACTAGATAAGTTTGAACGTCCGGTAAAATAAAACGTTTCCCACCTCTAAAAATACACGTTTATTTTAAGACGAACGAAATAAAACTGTCAAGTCGACTACATTACTTATTCTAATTAAAATGTGGTATATAAAAGTATCTGTATCATCATTAGTAAGATTTTAAAGGGCAATTTATTTTTTTAAGTGGTTTTATAATTAATCAGTATTCCTGATTTTTATGTGTTACTGCGTAATCTGTTAAATCAATGAGTGTTTTGACTAAGCTCAACATAATCGTTTCAAATATATTTAATGATATCATTAAATAAAACATTTTATTCTAATCGAGGCTATTAAATAAGTTTAAAACGTAAAAGTCATGTTAGAGATAAGCCTTTCTATGAAAAATGGCAATTAATAGAGAAATTAAATTAAACGAAGTATCATCCTCGTTTCTTCCTTCCTATCTAGTTTCGTTAAAAATTCCGACCGCAATATATCCTCGGAAGTTTCGCAATAATTTACCGTCTGTCGAAAAATAGGACTTTCCTTTTAATTGGACATCGAGGCCGGTGTTTTATACTCGCCTCGCAGTTGGGGTATGAAAAAGAATTTCTGGACTAAAGCACTAAAGTTTGAACAGATTCCATCGAGGTCACAGAAAATACCGCAACGGATATATGTTTATTTCATATTATAATTTTGTAAAATTTATGTACAAGCGACAGGATATCCTTCGGGCAACTAAAACATATTTATAACATTTATTTTCGCAAAGTGGAATGTGGAATATAAAATCCAAGAACTAGACCTAGAAAGAAACTAGACTATTTACTTACATAAGAACTAAATATTTCTGACATACATAACACTTAATATATGCACTTCTTCACATATGTTTTAACCATTAATTTAATAGAACTTTAGCTAAAAGTAATGACTATCAATTCACAATTTTAATTTATTACAAGGTATAATTTATTTTTTGTTATGACATATGCAATAAACCAAATTATTTTGATAGCAATAAAGATATATCTATTAGTTCTTGCTAAAAATCAAATACGTTTATTGCAGATGGTCCATATGATCAATAAGTATGTCAACCCAATTCATTTTACGGGAATATCCGCTGAAGTAAAAACTAAGAACAGCTATATTTTTTATTATTGGGGAAAAAATAACAATAAGCAATCATGATTAATTGTTGTTAGTTGTTATCAAACCATTTGTTCATTTTGGAAATTACACGTACTAAAAGAAAATAAATGTCCGATAAACTTCAAATAAATTATCAATCAGCTCACTGGCATTTAATTATATACTATTCCATTTTCTTTCAAAATGATCATTCTTCTTTCATTGAATTGCCCTCCGAATACAACTCGCGCTCTGAGTTCTGCTTCAATAGGTGTCATTCATTCATTACTCGTTGTTGCTGTTTTTGGAAAATAATTATTTTCGTCACAGCAGCAACTCGTATTCAGAATGACAAATATTGTAGGCAAAACCCAGAGCACTTGTTGTATGATATATGACAAATACACTAGTGGTTTTACCACTTCTTAATTTTTTAACCAAGCTCAAATAATATGTATTTATTTTTAGTCTTTTATAAAATTGTGAATTTCTGTTTCTAAATTTCTTATTCATTAAATTGTCCTGCCGAATTACACTCGATGTTTGTATTGATACCGAGTAAATTTGTATTGATGGTAAATTCTAAACTGTTTCCTTTAGCAATTTGACTCGAAAAACTGTCAACCTAAAAATGTTTTATTTGACAGTTTTTCTCGTCTAATTGCTAGGCAACAGTTTCTCATTAAACAACCCAATTATATCCTGTATAATACAAACCTCTTGTGCAATAATTATAAGTGATAATTTTATTGAATGTAGCATTTTTAATTTATTGTTTTTATGTGTAGGGGGGTAGAGTGAGTATAAAACTCGGTTTTCGGGGTTGCAAGCACCCCCATTTGGCCACCATCTTGAAAAGGGGGTTAAAATAGTTTTTCCGCGATATCTCACAAACCACCGAAAGTCTTACAAAAAAATTCTAATACATTTTTTGTAGAGAATTTAGTTAGTAGTAATTTTACGCACTATTGTCGTAAAAATAATTTACTTCTTGGGGACTGACTTTGAAGTATTTCGGACGGCAAATCATTAATTTGGCATGCATTCGGCATGCATTTGCACCCAGGATGGACTTAGGTTGGTAATTCTAACCAACAGTCAGTAGGGGATTGAGGCAAATCTATAACATCTCATTAATTAGATAATTTGGTTAAATTAATAAAAATTTAAATGAAACATAATTACACTAAGTATATTTTCAATTGTAGTACAATTTTTAAAATTGCTGCAATATTTTGTAGACCTTTAATTAAACTGACACAAATAGATAGACTTTTTATAATCTTTTTTTATCTATTCTCTATAATATAATAGAAATTTTATTTGAAAATACGTACATGAAAATTTTTTCCTGGATGATTAGATATAATGAAAAAATTTACAGAAGTATACTAGTTGTAATGCTACTGATATGTTGAAGCACGATTACTTGATATTTCTACCATGAAGCACGGATAAATATAAGTGGATTAAGGACAAAAAATGGCTTTTCCGAAAACTATATCTTGATATGGCTTTTATAGAAATCGTAAGCATTTAATCACATTTTACTAAAACATTGCAATACTAATTATATGGATGACCGCTTCCTGATTAAAGTTGCACTTGTGTTTTCCGTAATATACTGTTATCTTTCATGTTCATGTAGTAATTCTGAAAATAAATTACGGCTATAAATGAATTTGGAGGTCAACGCTCATTTTGCCGAATTGTCCTATTTGCATTCCCCGACAGCGGTAACAGAGGAGTTTCCGCGCATTAATATCTTCCATTGTTATTTGCATACCTTCGATGGTGCTTCTATCACAGTTAACGACTTGGATGATAGGGCAATTCTGGAGGATTACCATCGCTGAGAGCGGAGTGTTACACGAACCCATAACCTATCCCAACGTAACCTTGCTTTTGAACTTGCACAGTGAGATTGCAAATGTAAACGAACGGTGGGCAGGATCAGACTCTCGAAGAGGAAGAGGTAGTCAGCGTGTCTCAGCGAGAGGTATATCAACCTATTTGCGTCCGAATATAAATATCCCAGACGGCAGATGTGTATATTCGCGAGCGCATGAACGGACTATTATAGTGTGCTTATGGTTTAGCACGAGTCGCCATATCTTCCACTCCTTTCGGATGAACGTGGACAGTAGCCATGTTTCTACTTCCTAAATTTACTCGATAACATTCCTCTATAGCCGTTTTACATACCTACCTAATCAGGCAGCAAACTTCTTGCATTTTTACATGAACACCATTTCTTGCATTCTATAAACTGATATATTAAAGTTGGTACCTACATATCTACACGACAATTAAAATTACAAGCCATAGAAGATATATCTTCTCCATTCATCTTAAGAACTCCATCTTATAACTGATCAGAGAGCCTTACGTTTTTTCACATTTCTACCGTTCTCTTGTTTTCTATTTGTTAAAAAGTGGGTCATAGTCATACATAGTCATACTTTTTTAACATAAAAAAAGGGGTTTCATGATCACAACTTCATTTAGCCTGTCAAGATAACTATTTGGACATATTTACGTGCATGCTGTATTTTAATTTTGTAGCTTCCTCAGAATTATTGCAGCTTAGAAGGATTCCACCATTCCAAATATTTTAACATTATGCATTTTAATGTTAGACTGACTTTAATGTTAGACTCATTTTGAATTTTCGGCTTGACAATTTTTGTTGGGGATATTAAAACAGTCAGTCGGAATAGGAGTTCCCCTTGCAGTCTCTCAGCATAGAGACTGTACGTACTTGAGAGTGTACCAGTTTTTTAGTTTGCAATTATTTCACAGTCAGGTCATCCATTTTCCCCACGAAAATATTGACTTACTTGGTACAATTCTACTCAAATAAATCTTCTAATTATTCCAGATTCGAAATACATATAGTTTGTAACGTAGAAATATGAGACATAAAAACCCGAGCAAAAAAGCCTCATTATATCGATCTCTTCATATCTGCTAGCGCATTTTAACAGCGTTGTCAAGTATAACCGATTTCCAGGAATTTAAGGAAAAACAAATGATTTTATATACATCGTCCATCACATTTTGACATTATCACGTAGTATAATAAAATATTGATCACACTATATACCTTTCGTCATATCATACAACAATTGGATCGTGAATGTGATGCAGAATAAGAAGGTTTCTCATTCAAATATTACGGTTCCATTTTACAAGTTCCTCGGCGTTCCTCACATCGACATCATTGGCATTCATTGGGTGCCGTTATTGCCTTATACCATCGATCGTTTTGTGGTAAAGTGGGGTCAACAATAATTCTTGAAATAGAAGTAATACAGTTATTCTTTAATTTAGTGTATTATTTTCATGGGTTTTGTGTTAAAATTGATTAGTTATTCTATCAAAACATAACAACTTGTTGAATGAAAGCGCCTTTATAGTGACGATTTTAGCTTGCTGTAACAAAAGTTATAAGTACTGCCCCGATCTCCTATTGCGGCAGTTGTGGGTATCCTTTGAAAATCTGTTATGTCTCATATTTCGATGTTACAAACTATACCTAAGTGATGCTAATCCAGATATAGCAAGAATTAGCACAGTCGGGTCATATTATGACCTTGTAAAAGTTCTCGTTAGAGATTTTATTGTTCTAAGCTTAAGGGGCGGGTTACGGGAAGTCTAAATTCAAAATTTCGACCAAATTCCGACGGTGTGTTACCCGCCATCTTGAATTTTACTTGTTTTTGCTCTATATCTCGCCATTTTCAACTTTTTAACAAAAATATTCAGAACTTAAGTTATTGCAAATTTTGTTCTCTACAACTTTTATTCTTACAATTTTTATCGTCCGACCGATATTTTTCGAATGAAACGAAACAACAATGGCAAAGTATAATTATGAAATTATCGCATTTATTATAAACTTTATGACATAAATGTTCCTGAAAAAAGTTGTATAGAATTAATATTTTTATAATTTTGATATCTATGACTTTCCTAGAACCAGTATTTTGGGTTCTACGCATATGGCAAGTCTAACTGGACTCCAGCGACCAGCAAGCGTAGTTTGCACTATAATAGACGCTGATGTCACCTGTAGGTGGGCAACGATATTGGTTCTAGAAAAAACTCATGCAAATCAGAATTGTAGGAAATGTAATTCTATAAAACTTTGTTCTTGTAGATTTATGTCCTAAAGTTAATAATAAACGAGATAATCGATAGTAATGCTTCTTACTTTACCACTGCTTTACTGCATTACTTTTTTCCTGCTTCATTTGAAAAATATCGATCGTACGTTAAAAATTTGAAGGACACTATTTGTAGACTATCAAATTTGTAACAACTTAAGTCAACTTAAGTCACCATTTTTGTTGAAAAGTTGAAAATGGCCGAAATATTGAGCAAAAAGCAAGTCAAATTCAAGGTGGCGGCTAACGCACCGGCGAAATATGGTCGACATTTTGAATTTATACATCCCGTGACCCCACCTCCCTAAAGGTTGCTAACGGGAATTTTTGCAAGGTAAAACCTTCTTTTTACTATCCCGACTGGGCTAAATAGTAGACATTCAAAATACGATAAAGGCATTTAGAAACGTGTTCCGTGGAACATTTGCATTCATAATATCTCGGTTATTTATGAATGGAATATAAAAACAAAATAGTTTTAATAATTAGTCCAGCTACAATTTCCGTTTATATTTACAATATAGCTACAATTTCTATTACCAAATTTTTGAAATTTGCATTCGTCTGCCTATAATCACGAATGGAGTGAATTTGGGAAAATAAGGAAATAAATATTTGCGTAATAAGAGAACTACGCGATGTATTATGAAATATTTTATGCTTTAAACGCATTTATTTCGTCTAAAAGTAGCCATAACATTGTTAATATCTATAATTTGCCAAAAATAAAAAAAACTTGCACAAAGTTAAGTAAACCATCTAACTTTCGTTTTTTGTAATGTAATCCGTGCAATGTTTACCTTTCAATGTTCTACTGAAGCCATAGAGCTTGTTTTAAACTCTACCAGAGTATGACATACGGCATTAATTGTATTAATAACGCGCAATTGTAGGTATACTGGTTTATAAACTTTACGAGGAACCCAAGAACAATTATCTATGTCGAGATCTACAATGCTTAACTTGTTTTCACCTCTCATCTTATAGCAGGTTCCGTTGTAATTGCTTTGCGTTTGGATTTTATTTTAAGGCATTTCAAATAAACTGCCCATATTATTGCAATTTGCTCTTTGATATGCATCAGGATTCATAAAAAGAATCAGAAACTCTGGTCTAATAATTCATCTACAGCTTCAAGCAGCATTTATCTCTTTATGATAGTTATACAGACTTATTAAGAATGTCCACGTAAATTTTAGTCTAATGTTTCAAATTGTGAAACCAAAGGAATTTACATGAAACCAGAACTTCTACGGGATTGTTAAGTCGGAATAGTTGGAATAGTTGATGGCCATCGTCGAGGAATAAACTCTACCGAAATTATTATAAAGTAACAACACAAAGAACACTTTATTTTGTTTTGACCAAAGTCGAGACGAGATAAAATTATTTATGCGACCGACTATTTATCTCGCCCCATTCCGCTAGAGAACTAACTATATAATGAAAATATAACTCCCTAGCCCGCTGAACAGTGTGCCTGATAACCAAGATAAATGGATAGAATTTTATTCGCATTTAACTTATGTATGGTGTGCGACATGGAAGAACATTCATAATATTAATAACATACGATTTATATACTGTAGTATACCCATGCGTAAAAAATAATAGGAATAAAAATATATCTAAGGGTGGTCATGGTCAACAACTCATTATTATTCTGTTATTTTTAATAACTATTTCAGAGGATTGAACAACTCAAAATCTAGGAAACAATTCTCTTCTCATAGATCTCGGAACAACTCTATAACAGAAGAACATAAAACAGATCTCTTATATTATATCGCTAATGTTTAAACTTATTAGTTTTATCCATACAGTTTTATCCGAACACTTAATGACTGAGCTTGACTGACTGACTGACTGACATTTTTTGCACGCTCAAATATTGACCAAAACCGTCAAGTTATTCACAATGTGATTTACTTACTGCCTCCCAGCATTTTTAAATACTGAAAATTACACTAATAAATGAACATAACCATAATTTTGTACGTTCAACATAAAAAACTGGAATAAGGACATAAGGAACAACATAAGGAATTTTCCCAATTCTAAAAAGAACTATTGTTTAATACAAGAAGATTAATATGCAGATTACAACAATTCTGGTAAAACACTAGTAATATTCGCTAAAAAATCGGAATTAATTACATTGAAAAACGTCAGGCACGCCTGTGAATTATTGATGACTTGACATTTCATAGGGACTTTTACTTAGTTATTTACATGATAACTTCTTAAATACCAACTTGCAGAAATTTTATTCACTAGTATACAGAAATAAACTGGTCATGTGGGTTTCGGGATTAAATGAAAGCCCCGTATATATCTTATTGCATTTCCTTTGATTATGTGTTGCCTGTTGGAAATGAATTGTTTTATTATTATAACTATTATTATTGTTATTATTATTATTATCAGCATAAATATGCAATGAAATAACATGCAAATTCTTAAAGAAATCCAAACGTACTTATCCAAAACTAAAATTATATACTTTCTACTCAAGTAGAAGAAAAATTGCTCACGGCCAAATAGTGTACCAGAAAAAGTAGGCCACAGGAAAACCCTATTATATTTTCGTAACTAAAAGTTCCAAAGGTTTTTGTTCCATTATATTAATTCTTATAGCTATCACAATAGCAAGAATTCCGCTTCCCTACTACCTACGTATCAGATATTTATTAAACCAATTTCCCCACTTCACGAAACAATGCCTGCAATCATACGATCTTCCTCTCAGTGTTTCGACATTAATTATCTTTTGTTGAGTTAAAATGCTCAAAAGGCGTTATGGCTTCGTGTTATTGTTGGACCCATCTCCGCGTCCAGCCCTGGACATGAATGTGGAAACTACCATAAAGCCGAATTGTGATGGATTACAGTCATTACCTAACAAAAGAATGCATTATAGCCTCTTTAATATTGATAATATAGTCGTCCAAATTGACTGCTACTATTCTTTAGAGCCGCCGTCCAACAGTACCCTGTTATTTTGTAAATTTAACTTTGATCTAGGTTCGATTTCAACTGAACCATTATTACAACCAATTATTTGTATAATCCAAGGAAATCTCTTCCTGTAGGGTTTTATATTTAAAATCTTATGTTTCTTTTCATCTTTCATGCTTATTAATATCTTTTTATTTATTTTGGAATGTCTTAAGATATGTTTAAAATGTTTATAAATTCAATTATTATTTTTCATATGGTCATAATTTACTCTAATCATTGTCATAGCTTGCGTTGCCTCGTAGAGTAAATAATTTATATACCACTATAAATGAATCTTCTAAATATATTATATACAGAAGAAGTGCCCCAATGGCACTACCCTTAGGCTTCCTGAAAGGACCAAACCTGGCATCTGACTCAAACGAATGCAACATGGTAATAATGTCATACACTATCCTCCCAAATGATTTCTATTGAACACTTACAGCCAGTTCCATCAATATGAACAAAAGCGCCGTTTTAGAAAGGTGAACTTTTAGAAAAAGTAGACTTTTAATTCTCTGTAAAGTCGATTCGGTTCCATAAAGTGGAATGCATCTACATTTAGGAAAAACTTCAATTTGGGAATATTTATTGTGTTTGCGGGCCTGAAAGTTACGTGTGAAGTTAGTCGAGAGGCAAAATGAGAAAATGACAATATGACAATTTTATTTAATCATAACCTAACATTTTCGAGGTTAGTTGTTTTGTGATGGAAATTTAAATAAATTTTGTTGGTATTAACATTATGGTTAATTGCGTTATTGTATATTTTTATCATGTTATTAAACTGTTGGTATATATAATAAATAATGAGTCGTGACGAGGAAAAAAGCGGAAAAAGTAGCCTCGACTTTCTCGAAAGAGGATGAGATTAAATTACTGAATGCCATATATTTAGAGAGATAAGTTATTGAAAATCAAGTAACAAATAAAGTTACAAATGCAGATAAGAGATTCTTGTCAATTATGTGAGAGTATGATTAAAGTTCTAATCGTCGTCGTTTTTTTTAAACTGCAGTCGTGGCTTATATATTTTTTTCTCTTCTCAACACAGTGTTCTTCCTCGCATTCTGAATACGAATTTAGAATCCATCAGAATCCAGTAAACGATATTCAAACACACCAAGCCCAAACGGCCACAATTTCCCAGACCATAAACAGTTTTAGGAATGAACGTTTAAGTTTAAGAAGTACTGACAGTTTATGCTGACAGTAACAAATAAATTTGTAGGTTAAGTTTACAATAAAGTCGAGTATTTCCCATCAAAAGGGAAAATCGAGACTTTAGCAAACACTATCTTAGAAGAACTAATTACGCCAGTTATGGATACAAATCTTTATGCATGTTTAATGAAGTACATATTTAAAATAAATTATAATTATTATTATTTTTTAAAAGAAAGACATTTTTAATTTATGATGAGTATATATTAGCGCGTTACCACGAAAACTCGTACAAGGCATGACATATTGATAATCCATCTGACATTTTGGTAGTCACTTGTAAACGCAAGAAACTGAGATCTTGTCAGAACTAAGATGAGTGAAATTGAGGAAGCCGCTGAAAAGGCGAAAAATTTCGACCTGCTGCAGCAAAAATTCAAAGTTTTATACGAGAAAACTTATTTTGAATATATCAAACGGTGTAACATAATAGTAGGAGAGCTGTCGGACATTCTTGGGTAGGTATTTGAGACAAGATGAAAAAAACTTCAATACTTCTCCTATTATAGCTAAGTACAGAACCGCAGACCTGGCTGAAGGATAGCGGAGCTAAATTGACCCTTATATTTTCAAATAAGAGATTTTTTTTGCAAAAAATATTCTTGAGGCATTCTGTAATTATTATACTTTAAAATATAATATCTAAAGAGAGAAAAAATAAAAAAGCTAGATTATTTAGTCGGGTCTAAAAGTTGTCCAGGTGCTTGCAAAATTATTTTGCAAGAAATTCAAAAACATATTTGAGACACGATGAAATTTTAATAGCATATTATTTATTAAGTGAACAGTGCTGTAATAGGTAGGTGGCAGTGTGAGAGGAGACGCAAATCGGCAGCTCTCTGCGCCCCAGAACGTGCGGTGCTATTAGCTCAGGTAAGACCACGTGTCTTACAATATCCCAATCCGTTGCCAGTAGAAGTTTTGGAGTTGTCATTCTCAGTTTTTCAATTGTTTAAAAAGTTATTGAGAAATTGTGATCCCTCTACATTGCCTCCGTGTAAAGATGAATTAGACCAACATCTTTTAAGAGCGCAATATATAACGAGTATTTGGTGAAATGCATATTTGCCATTCCCCAGTTCTTCAACTCCCGACAGAAATGGATGGCGACCAAACACTGATACACTTGATTTCATTGGTTTGACGGAGACTGTGTGCCGTAATTAGTTTTCTTAAGCTTAAATATATTTTCTCTCGCAATGGCAGCATGTGTTATTATATAATTTATTAAATAAACATGTATTACTATTCACAGATCATGCAAAGGAATCCAAAGAAGAATAAGAGTATTCAAGCTCTTATGAAGAGTTCACAGAAGATGAAGAACCACCAAATTCTAACCTTGAATATTTTTTTATATCTACTAAATTTTAATAAATCTAATTTTCTAATTTTATATTTTATATCTGTATTCGAGTTTTTAAAGCACTACATTTTTTTTAAATTAATTAAAATAAAATTAAATTTAAGAAGAGTCGATAAGAGTTAGCTGATTTATATTGGGCATCAAGATATACTGGGTTCCACATAATAGACTACCCATTTTATATTATTAATAAATTCCCTATGAGATAACTAAATAGGTTGTTCTCTGTGGGATTATCTTCTGTAGTCTTTGGGATTTAAGTAAATTATTTAACAAGTAGGCTCCTGTCACAAATAAATTTTAATTTAATAATTTCGTGGTTCGTCATTTTTCTACGAGAAGTTTGTTAGTTTTCATCAATAATTATTGAACTTTCATGGATTACTCAGTCCAACAACGTGTGTATTGTGTAGAAACTTACATATAAGAAGCAATTCGATAGAAGAAGTTAGGCGTGCATTCCGGCGTCAGTTTAATATCAACAATAGGGGTCACGCGCCAAATCGTAAAACTGTTAGGTTATGGGTTCGTCATTGGAGTGAAAATGGTTTTGTAAAAAATTTGAAGAAGCCTGGACGTCGAAGAACAGTTCGTACACCAGAAAATATTGAACGAGTTAGAATTGCTTTTACGAGAAGCCCTGTAAGGTCTGCTAATCGATAAACCCTTATTCTAGGAATATCGAAGGGAAGCTTCGATAGATCGAATAGGATAGATCGAATTCTTCATAGGGATTTAAAATTTCATCCCTATAAATAGCAAATGGCATAGCACCTTAGCAGTCAAGATAAAGAAGCAAGGTTAGCATTTTGTCAAGAATTTTTGGATTTACATCAAGGAGCAATTCACAGTCTCCTAATGACCGACGAAATAAATTTTTATTTGAACGGCATGGTCAATAAACAAAATTTTAGATACTGGTCAAATAAAAATCCTCGTGAAATCTTTACACAGAACCTCCATAATCCAAAAGTTGTTGTGTGGTGTGGATTAGGATCTTTTAGTATTATTGGCCCTTATTTTTGAGGATGAAAATAACCGTGCTGTAACAGTAACATCCGAGCACTACGTTAATATGCTAGAGACATTTCTCATTCCAGAATTAAATAGACGAGGATTACTAAACAATGCCTTACTAGTCCAGCAAGATGGGGCAACAGCTCATACCGCCAGAAACTCAATAGGGTCCTGCGAGAAATGTTTAATGGCCGACTCATTTCTCGATTCGGAGATTTGCCTTGGCCTTCGAGGTCCCCCGACTTAACGGCATCCGATTTTTTCCTGTGGGGATATTTAAAAGCCAAAGTGTTTGCGAGTCGTCCAGGTACAATCAAGGAACTGAAACTCAAAATTCGTGAAGAAGTTGATGGAATAGACGAAGGTTTGCTACACCGTGTAATGAACCAAGTTGGTGGAGGTCATTTAGAAGACGTGATTTTTAAAAGTTAGAATCAAATTAGCCAAATATTTATAAGTTATCATAAATCCCAAAGAGTTAGCTGTAATTTAGTAAAATAAAAAGTTTGTTTTGTTAACAAAAAAAAATAATGCAAATATTAAAATAGGTAGTCTATTATGGGGAACCCAGTATATATACACATTATACTGTACTTTTTTTCATAGAGGTATAGATAAACATACAAAAATTATAAAAGAAAAAAGAATTATGATCAACAATCTTATAACTACTACAAAATTTCGACTAGCAACAGTTTGGGGTAAAGTAAGTCACGTGATCTTACCCGAACCAATAGCATTGCAGACAGCTACCGATATAGACGCTCTCTCATACTGCAACCCACCTATTATAGCGCATATGTCCCACCGATATGACTGTCTCTTTTAATATATTTATTTCAGTCATAAATAATATGCTGTTAAAATAATTTCAACATGCCTTAAAAACATTTTTTGAATTTTTGGGAAAATTATTTTGTAAGCATCTGGCAAAATTTTAGACCTAACTAAATAATCTGGCTTGATTATTTTTTAACTCTTTACATACTAAATTTTAAAGTATGAAAATTACAGAATGCCTCAATATATTTCTTGCAAAAAAAAAAGATATTTATGTCAAAGAAATTTGGTTATAATTGTCATATTATAATGTAGTCGTGCATAAAATAAATAATACCTATATGTTACATACATTTTACAACTCATTTGTTTATGTTAAAATTCTTGACCACATTTTCGCTATGTACATTCATTAATTGGCCGAATAGAACTAACTTCCTCTTTAACAAGAAGTTTTATGTCGTCAGGGCAAATTGATTTCGTTCTAGTTTCACTATAAAGATCCTGTGACCGGCTGTCTTTCCTCGTTTATAGAAAACATCGCAGCACAAAGTTTTGTTTAATACTGTATCGTTTTTATTCCACTCACGCAAAGCCATATGCCTTACTTTTACCGGGTTAGAGTAAAAGAGTTTTTGACAAAGGTTTGAATTAATATATTGCGTCCCTATTAAAGAATATTGCTGACCAGGCATAAAAGTAGGGATGAAAACATGGTGCTCTATTGTTAATCGAAAAACGCGGTTTTCGTAATCCCAGCAGATGACGAAACATACTTCATTTCGTAATATTTTACTTTATGTAACTAGTTACATAAAGTCAATACCAACAATTTGGTGCTATGGGTACAACTTGTCGCTGGGAACAACTTGTGGCAATACAACAATACAAGGCACAAATTTAGAAAGTTATTAATTTTTCATGTATCTCTGTTTATTTGTTTAGAGTCCTTTTTCAAAGTTAACAAAAACATGTATGATAGAAAACCATAAAAAAAAACAAAATCATTAGTTTTCTAACTGGTTACATAAATAATAGCTATTGTTCAACGTAACAAGGACAGAGAGGGATGATACAGAGGACATATGGTTGCATAATTATGAAATACAGGGGAGATATGAAACAAAGCTTTGTATGATGCCTTAATAACGTGCACGACGAACGGAGCTACTGCATCAATATCCCTCTGTATTTGTGAATACTTTTCTAATCTTCACACAGCTTCAATTCAATTCATCAGAGAACATTTGTAATTCCGGATAGTAAATATGAACTTCATAGGATCAAAAAGACATCAAAAGGACAATCCCGGTTTAATCATAGTTTGAGAAACGTTTTCAGAAACGTGGGTGTAACAGTCATTCATTCAATAAATTACCACAACTTTAAGGCAATTCAAAGGATAAAATTGATCCAAATGAAAGATCGGGGTAATGACTGGGGGTTGTAATGATTGCAAACAAACATATGTTGGGTACACGAGACGATCAATTAAAACCAGGTAAAGAGCATATGGCTCGCTCACCTGTCTTGTCTCCGTAGCTTAGTAACAACTGATTTTCATTGTTTTTCCCGTTGTAATCTAGACACCGGTAAGTAACCTGCTTGTGCCTGTTTCTTATGCTTACAATTTGGTCTAAAAATAGACAATTCTGAACAATGGGATTGTATAATTTTATACTAATATTGTAATTTTATTAATTATTACTAAAATAACTTCCTAACACCTTGTACCTATTTATCTATATTCTAACATAAAAATCATTTAAATTATTTGCTTTAATTTCATATTTACTCCATTAATCTCCAAACTAACTTTCTTTGTTTTCGTTATGAATATTCAAGGAGTTTCATACGCATATTTCGATTTTATGATGCAACAATATTAATTTTCATATAATAACAACAATTTAAAAGTTATGCAGACAGTTATATGATAGAAGTAATATAGTATGAGATAGTAGAAAGAAATTAAAAAACCTCAATTTATATACTGAAATACACTGAAATGAATAATTTCAGAAGTTGTCTGCTTTCATATTATTGTTACTTTTATTCAGAAATGATGTACGATTTATATACAATCTATGTAAAGCCATTTACATTTTATAATTAACTGAAAGAAATAAGTTTTAATGATACTTTTATATGACATTACTTTAATGATAAGCAAGACTAATTATTGGGATAACGAGTAACTAGTTTACTATTTATATTGAATCTATTTGAACACATTGATATAAAATAATTAGGTAGACATTTACCTATAAAATTATTAAAAAACTTTAAAATGTGTAATCTTACAGAATGTGTTGGCATATGTGGGGTGAACTTATTTTTAAGTAATAACAGATTAATATTCGTCCTGGGAAGGCCAGCTCATAATGCCGTTTCTATTTCAAAATGGGACTTTAGAATAAACTGCCGTAAAATATTCAACGCTATTAGCGCACCATGTAAATACATATCTTCTGAGATTTTGCAGTACACAACGACATGCTAAAATAATGTAGTAGAAAGTTGCCATTAAGCCTAATGATAATATATGTCTCTTATATTTGAAACAAATAAAATCTTGCTAAAAAAACTCGTTCTGATTTATATTCACAGGATTTGCAAACAATCAGGCCTACCTTAAAGGTAAAGAACCTGCTTTAAATTATGCGAAACATGACAATTATAATACAACCTGCTGTGACAATATTATGCAGTATGTATGACATACAGCATCTATAATTTTGTAACAGAAAATTGTTAAAAAGTAATGTTCTATAATGACAACCCACTATTACGTATAAATATATACCTAATGTTGTTAAAGGATACATTCATCGTTTAGAATTAGTAATACTATCATTTTGACTTTTGTAGTTACCTACCAGTAGGTTAGTAATCAACAGCCAGATAAGAATGAAATAAATGGGCCAGTCATTCAAGACACTCTAGTTCGCAAAAAATCCTGTAGTTCTGATTTTTTGATATGCTGTTAGGGTTCATATATCAGCTGCATAAAACCAAGTTTCCAGCTTTGAAAAACTTGTGCTCGCTGCGTGGTGGGGGAGAATCACGTTAATTTTTGCCCTTTTTTAGTTTTTGGGTTATAACTCGTACACAATGGATCCTACGTAAAAAAATAATATTAGCTTCTTTCAAGACGAAATTTTCTTCATTTTGAGACTAAGTGCAGTTTTGTACGATCAATAGGTTTTGAGATACAGGACTTTAAAAACTTGATTTTTTTTTCTTTAGAGCAAAACAACAACTATATGATCCATATTGCAAATAAAATCACGAGGTATTATTAAATTAGCAAAAAACAAAGCATGTAGACTATTTCTCACGATATTTTATAAATAAAATATCAATAACTGGATAAATCAAATATCAGATAAAGGAGAGTAGAAGGAATGTAACAATTATATAAAAAATTGTAATGTAATTTATTTGTGTTTATTATAAATTTGAAATTTAATTCGTTTGGATGGTCCCGGTTTTGGTGGGTCTGATGGTCCTAGCTGGGTCATAACGGGCCCTCGAGGCAGTATCTCATCAGGTAACGCTCTATCGATGTCCTCCTCGTTACTCTATCTCAATTACCGGGACATTTTGATAGGACAGAACTTACGAAGAGCAGAGCATTTAAGGCCTGCTTTATGGCATGTGCACCCTCCTCTACTGCACACTTTTCGGCATTTACATGAAAGCACTTTAAGGAGGGCTTGTGATGCTGGATCTTTGGTGGATTTCACGGGTACCATGTGGGCTTTTAATCCAGCCCCAGTCGGTAGGTTCTTTTTCTCTTCCCAACTACATTTGCCGCTATAAATAAATAAACAATGTATATTATACGCGGATTAACCATTTACAGAATACTATACCTGGTGGTATGTGCGATAAAAATGTTGAGCAGCAGCCTCTTCAGTTGGCAGTAGACAACCCAGGTGGACCTTGGTGTTGGTAGCTCACCGGACAAAGATTTCGTAACGGAGATCCTGTAGTGTGTTGTTGGTGCTTCCTCCATACATAGCCACAAGAAGCTTATTTCCAGCCGCGCATATCTCTTCAGGGGCGGCATCAGATTGCAGGAAAATGGCAGCTACATTAACCAGCTGTGGATGTTTTTTAAGAACGTCTAGCATCTTAATTTTTTCGTGCCAGAAAAGAGCAGAAGTGGTGTCGCAACCAGGTGAATGCAGGCAGGAATAGTTCAAATCCGGGGGATAGTGACAGCTGTTTGTGTTTGAACGATGTAGATGAAAACTGCAGACAACCTGATTCACCTCTGCCGCTTTCTGGATGATTATGCGTTACTTATATACCTCGTGATCACTTCTGCATTACTTATATACCTTGTGATTTTATTTGTAATATGGATTATATAGTTGTTGTTTTATTCGAAAAACAAACCGAGCTTTTGAAGTCCTGTATCTCAAAACCTATTGGACTTAGTTTCAAAATAAAGGAAATTTTGCCTTGAAGAAAGCTAAGACTATTTTTTTACGTAGGATCCATTATTTACGAATAATTGTAACCCAAAAACTAAAGAAACAAAAAATTACGTGGTTTTTCCCCCAACACGCAGCAAGTACAAGTTTTCGAAGCTGCAGACTTTGTTTTATGCAGTTGATATGGACCCTAACAACATATAAAAAAATCATAACTACCGGATTTTTTTTGCGAACTTTGCTTTTTTTTGTTTAAGATTACTGGCCTAAAATGTGATATCTCATTTTTAAACATAAACACTGATATGAACATTCAACCGCTAACTACACGAAATCACAAATATACTGGCAGATAAGATGGGGAGTTCTTATGTTACACAAAAAAACTGGACATTCGAAAACCTGAGGTATGTAGTATATCTAAATTTACACAATACAACTAAATTTACTTTAAATTTTTGTCACTTTGGAGGAATATGTAATAATAGTAATTGCTAGCTAATTAGGTCACGACATCCTGCAAAATGTTACTAGAAGTATTTTTATTTTATGAATACCTGCCCACACCTCACAGTATTAATCGACCTTCTACTTCTTTGACATCAGGACCATCAGTATCTGCTAATATATGAGGTACAATTCCCCTTCGGACATCCCCAACAGGCAAAGCCAACAGGAAAAACGGTTTTGAGCCGGACTTTTCGTTACATTCCAACATGATTTTTCATTTTCATCTTAATTATTTGTCAATTAAATGTCAATATATTCATTTAAATTTTTGTGTATATTGATTAGCTTGCAATTTACGCAAAATATGAGTGAAATTCATAGTAAATATAGTTTATTTGATACGTTTTTAAAGCTGATCGCATTTCTCAATACATAATTTTCTGGGCATGGCGATGATTTATTACTTTATCATAAAGCAAGTGAATCATCATAATAAAGTCTAGTTATCTCCGTTACAGATCTAAATGAAGGTTTTCGAGTAGCAGAATCCAGAATTCAGTGGTCTGCGACGTCTTGCCTTTTTCACTGTGGGGCGCCCTTTAAAGTACAACTCAAGACAAAATAGCCCTGAATAAAAAGCGCATTATTATGCCTCACGCTTTCTTTTATTTCTTTAGACGGAAATGAGGCATTACAAGACAATAATAGGACCTGGTTGATGGATGTTGGTATGAGAAATAGATTATAAATTACACTTTCATGCAGGCGCATAGCTACGTTAGTTTCGAACACACGTAATTTTCCCTCAGTTTGTCGCAGCTGATTAATTATTACAAAAAGACAAATTTGATCATGACAATAAAATTAATAAAATCTTCAAAGGATCCGCTGGGTCATGTAAATAATTACATTGATTAATTGTAAATATTAACTTGTCTCCACTATATCCCAAATGAATATATAGTTTAAATGATCGTTAAATATTAATCAAATTAACATCTAAAGACCGCAGTTAAACATATAGTGAATCGCAGCTACAATTATCATTTTCGTAATTTCCTAAAGTAACATAGATCGAAAAGTACAATAATCATGTAATGTGTAAATAATAAAATATATAAAAATAATATGTAAATGTGACATATTGACTATATATGAACTTACTGAATGTTCCCTATGTGGTAGATATGAATGTACGCGGTAAACAACAAGTAAACAACAGTAAAATTGTGACCTATTAAATAATGATATTAAATATTAAATATTTATTTTAAAATAAAGTGTTAATTTGATATTTTATCTATATTTTAAAAATAAGAATTACACTGTCATGGCTTTATGCGAATATTTTTTTAATAACAAATTATAATCTAGACAGCAAAACGTTGTCTTATTAACAAAAAATTCATTCGTCTCTGTATTACACAATTACATGAATCTAAATAAGAAAAAATGTTTATAAAAGTCGTTTACTTTCAGCTGCTTGCTTGCTGATTTTTTGAAGGTGTCGACTTTTGGCCATAAATCAAAAACAGTACAATATTCGAAAATATTACAAATGACGAAAAGTGTTTATTTTTGCCGAATTAACTCAGAAAAGATTTTTTATATGTTTGTTTGCTTTAAAATATTTTTTTGTTAATAACAAATTACCTGCCACTCGGACAAAAAAAAATTATTTAGGTTTATATTCCCTAAAACGTAACTAATTCCGTAACTCGATTCAGATTGGTTTCAATCCGGCAACTTTATTTGGAAGGTTCTGCGACTAAAAAGATGACTAACTTTTTAGGGGTCGCCTAATTAGGGAGCAGAACAACTTTTAGAATGAATACAATCTTATATATAAAAAATTACCAATATTCACCCAACCAATTTAGATTAACTATGTTATACTTCGAATTTTAAAACTTTTTAAACATTTCAAACTTATGTGTTTTAGTCTTTTTGTTTAAAAATTCATCAAAATTCACCGATTTTATCATGACTACTAAAAATTAAAATATAAAATAACATTTTTTAACTAAATTATCGTGAAACCACTCACTGTTATATTCTTTTTCCTCACCTACATTTAAGGGGGTTTTCATTTGGCTTTTTTACCCTCATACCATCAATATTATCTCAATATAAATAAACAATATACATTTTTAGAGGAG
Source organism: Tetropium fuscum (assembly GCA_964058915.1). Lineage (NCBI taxonomy): Eukaryota > Metazoa > Arthropoda > Insecta > Coleoptera > Cerambycidae > Tetropium > Tetropium fuscum. The sequence goes on from CAXKVY010000364.1 coordinate 168,350, forward strand.
GCAAAAATTCAGGCATTATGCTTTTTGTGTCAAGTTAAAATATAAAATGTAAAGCTCAGAAAACATATCTCCAATTCATATTATTATTTTTTAATAATTTTCATAGAAACAAAATGTCAGATATTTAATCTGATATGAATTAGCTCTTACGATACAGTAAAACAAAGTCTGCAAATCTTGAATTCTCAAATTTATTTATCAAAATCAATTACTTGATGTGTTTCCAAATTATAATTGCGTTGCCAATCTTTTTATCTACATTTGCGACAAATTCTTCTGCAGAGTGGTATTTTTTAGAACTGAGGCGTATTAAGTCACATTTCCGTTCAATTATGGATGGTGATATTCACACAATTCACTTGCCATTTTACACATAGAGTGTGAAATCCCGCGTGACATAAATTACGATCATACCATCGACAGTTTCGCTGCAAAAAGGCACGTCGCAAGCCCGTTGTAGCAAGGAAGCTGCAGCAATGTAATGATTCAGAAATATTTTTACTTTTGATATTTTTTTATATTTTCATATTTCTTTAATAAAAATAATGTTATTTTAATGTTAAATTTAAAAACATAGGTGTGTGCTTCTGACCACACGATAGAAGTGAAAATTTCTAATTTCCGAATTTTAAAAATCCTACGCCCGTATTACCGCAACCCGCAATACCCGCACCCGTTAATACCCGTTAATACAGTTTTCACCTCAAAAATGCTAGAACATACCTGAGTACGAAATATTATCGCTATTGGTAAGACGCAGTAAGCGTCAATCTTGTGATCTTAAACACACACTATTTCTTATGTTGATGAATAACGTCTTATACATATACAGCAAATTCTGTCACATTTACATATGTACACACATGTATGATATTAAATTGCGTTCAATTAAAAATAATGATTTATTCTCAGTGTTTTAAAACAAAGTAAAATTTTAAAATATATATCGTAACCGTCCGCCCGTATACCGCACCCGTTAATACACGGTGACCGTACGCCCGTGACACAGATGCTTCAGGCTACCGGCGCTAGATGCCCCCCACTGTATGTCGTTCCAAAATACTTACTCATATTTAGCAAGTACTCCGAGGGCAGTCGATTCGATCCAATCCAATTCAATTCAATTCGATACAGAGCGGAAAACAATTGGACGGTAACCTGACCAGACAGAACCTCCTGATCTATTGTTGTAAATACTTTAGATTCAAGCTTATCTCTCTCGCTTAGTCAACGAGTGGACTGAGGGTTACATAAATGAACGTGACAGCTCAGTCTCATTCAATATCCACAATCTATCTACTGTCTCGCTCTGCCGACTGATCCTCTGCCACGTAGTCGATTCAAGCCGACTTTACCCGAAGGAGCGTTACATAGCCCAGCCGCCGTGACTGACGCGTGACGGCCCAGTCTCATTCAACACCCACAAAAATAAAAGTGCTGCGCGCCTAAAGAAGTTTTCACTTCAAAAATAAAGTTTAGTTAGTCCCAACAGTGTTTCGTCTGCGCTATGTTTTTCCAACCTCCAATTTCTATAGGTGGTAAGATACTTGGGCCTTTTACTTATAATTTGTTAATTGTTGTTGTTTGTATTTTTTACATTTTGACTGTGATATGTGTATAGTTTTTTAAGCAATATATTTATATATTTCATGACTTGCCAAAAATTGTTGTGATAATTCAATTGTCAAATAAACTAGTAAAAAAATTATGTAGTACTTATATGTATATGTAAATATATAATATGTAGTATGTGTTCTGTAAACTTTAGTATAATGAAAAATGGAAAACAAAAAGACAATTATTCCGCTTAATTTTGAGCTCCTCTCTATTCTCCTGCTGCATAGTAAAAACTTTGAGGTCCCCTAGCTCCCCTCTCATTCATCCGAATTTGATCTAGTTGGGCTAGAATTAAAGGTCGTTTGCCGTTTCAAAATACAGGCAAATCGTTTTTTAGGCGTTTGTTTGAAAAAAAATCACTAATTCCATCGTATAGTGTATGAAGAAACAAAGAAAAAGCCGTTTGACTTTTTAAGATTGGTCAATATTCAGAGAAGTTATAGGCATTTTAAAAATTTTCGTTTGTCCCCTCTTCCCCTCCCCTCCTGATTATTCCATCGCCTCCAGCCTGCAGCCTCGTAATTTCTCCATAATAGCGCTTACAAAAAAAAATTGATCCTCCAACTCCACTTCCCACCGATCAAAAATCAATTTGATTTTTCTTATTTTCGCAACTACGATTCGCGATATCTCGGGAACTAATTATCTGATTTCGCTCACCTTTAAATGAGCGTTTGTGTTTTATTGTACTCTTAATTTTTTTGTAAAGTCAAAAACCGCCGAGATATGCATTTAAAACCATTTTCCCATGATTTTAATTGATCGTTTGCCCCCCACGATCTGCACAAACCATGCCAAAATAATGGGGACTCGATTTGATAGGTTGGGAAAAAAATTTAAATTTGCGTTTTCTGTTTTTGACCAACATTTATTTCCGGATCCACTCTACTATGAGTAATTAATAGGTACGCTGGCGGCCATTTGAAAGTGCACGATTTTTGTTGATATTGTAATGTGATCTTTTTATATTTCATTTTGACACTTATTTAAAACTTCAAAAAAATGTCAGTAATTAACTCCGTAATTTACAAACCACTTTATTAGTTTTCAAGTTTTAAAATGCCGCGGTTAACTGAACCTGAAAAATGCGAGCTGTTACATTGCTTGAAAATGATTGGTCATTACAGGCAGTTGCAGATGAGTTAAATGTGAGTAAGAGTTGTATATTCAAACTCAAACAAAAATGGAATGCAGTAGAAAACGGTCGCTACCTCCACGGCGGAGGGCGTCGTAAAATAAGTACTGTGAAGCAAGACAACCTCTTCCTAGACCATCTTAGAACGAATCCCTTTGAAACAGTAGTGGCGGCCTGTTTCGAAACGGAGTTTCCTGGATCTGTGAGGTCTGCAAGGCGGCGGGTGAAGGGTTCAGAGTTACGAAATTATGCGGCAGCAAAGAAGGTATTTTTGGAGCCAAGGCATAAAGAACAACGTCTTAATTTTGCGAATCAGTTTGTCAGTAGGCCCGACGAGTTTTGGAATAACGTCATATTTTCCGACGAAAAAGTCTTTCAGTCATGTCATGATGGTTCCATCCGCGTCTACCGACCTCACAATTCGAGGTATGAAGAGAGGTATATTAAACCTACCAACGGGAGTGGACGTTTTTCCATCAATGTTTGGGCATGGATAAGTTCCCTAGGTCCCGGTGTTTGCTGGAGGATAGGAGAGCGCCTTACCGGACTGAGTTACATACGCATATTGGACAATATTATGCTGCCGTCCGTCACTATGTTGTATCCTCAGAATTTTATTTTCCAGCAAGATAATTGCTCAATTCATACATCAAGAATTGTAACTAACTGGATTAATGAACACAACATAAACGTGCTACCTTGGCCCTCAAAGTCGCCCGACCTAAACCCAATTGAAAATGCATGGTCGATGATTGTTAAGAATATTTATAATAGACCTGGTAATAGACATTTCCGCCCAACGTAGATTACACGAGGATACTTGTTTCATCAATGGGACGTCGATTGCAAGGTGTAATAGACTCAAATGGCGCCTGGACGAAATATTAATTTTATACAGACCTACTCGCGTTGGAGTGTTGTAGGTTTAAGTTACTTAATTTTTATAATTTAGTTTATTTTGAACATTTTTTGGGCGTTCTTTGTTAATTTGGATTTTTTTTGATAAAATAATAATACACTTTTTAATTTTGATAAGTAACAATTAGACAATTGTGAATGTCATAATGACACATCACATGAACCTCAAATTTCAAAGTCAATTTAACAAAGATCAAATATAACGAAATCTGATATGAGTCGTGCACTTTCAAATGGCCGCCAGTATACCTATTGAAATAGAGATTGCTACCTAACATATAAATTAAAATTCCAGACATTACTCGCAATTGTTTTACCCCTTAAAAAACACACGTATACATTTTGATAAACCAAATACATACATGTGTCCTTGCATACATGCCTTACATTTTTTGAGAGCGCCGCCGTAACGACCGCGCTTGATTTTTTCCCTTTTTAATATCGAATGACACGGCGTCCGCCGGCACTTAACAAAAATCCGGTTGCCTGATTTGTATGCTTTTTAATAACCGCTCGCACTGGCTTCAGGCACGATAAATAAAAGTATTATTTTAAATATAGACTTCCCGGCAGTTACCCACAAAAATATTTGTCACGTATTTATCGGCAACTACACAACTCTCTTTAAAAATAACGTGTTACTTTCCACGAAGGAATTCCTCAAATACTTTGGCAGGAATACCGCAGACATTTCACAAATGGAATAATTCACCTGCAGGGGAATTTTACATATTTTTTCAGGATATTCTTTTGTAATAGCCGCTGATATACAAGCTTCAGGAAGCTGAGGGAGCAACCGGAATGGTGCCGTTATTGATGTTATCAAACAATCAGGCAATAACACAACATATTAACATATCGTTAATGCCACAAAAATTTACTATTTCTGATGAAGGACGCAACGCAAGAATTTAGTTAATGGGTGTTTAATAGTGGGGTTTATAGAGTTTAAAACAGATTTACTAAAAAAAATCAATTGATATGGTATAGACATATACGATTATGGGGAAATTTATTACATGAAATATATGATATGGCTGATAAGGCCTGGACAAAAAATTGTATTTTGTAGTAAGCGAAGCAAGGGAAACTATAACTAGAGGAAAGATAGATGAGAAGAAAAATGAAGACGGAATTGCGAAAACTGCTGTAAAGAAACTGCATATTATAAAGATTCATATTTTTGAATTTCTACCTATCTTAATTTACAAAACTTTATTTCGATACACACAAGTAAACATTTTCGACATATAATAGGTACGTCATAATTGAAATTTAAACTCCGCAAACCAGTTCCTATGATGTGGGAACTTCACCACCATTAAATGCTACCTTTAATGGCAAGTTCTTAAAATTACCATAGGTATCTAAAATTGAATTAAATGGCATGGTAATTATCTAAACCTAAGTCAATGCCGACATATAATTATTTCAGCAAAAGGAGCCAAATTACCTCTACCTTTATATAGGCTACTATAAATATAATTTCTTGAATTGTCGACAGCTTCATTCTGTGCCAATGAAGAGGTGCTCAGAGAGAAGAGGAGAATTTGCTGCTTAAATTATTGAGGCCGTGTCAACAATCTGTGGATCAGTTGGATTTTACTTATATAAATAAGTTTGGGCATTCAAATTTTCGTCAACTCAAAATGGTCCGGTAATGTGGTCCATTTAATCGAAATATTTCATATTTCATGCTTATCAACAGTTAAATTTCATTTTATCGCAAAATCAAATGAAAATGTGAAAAATGTTATATGACCGAAGTGTTATATTATTGATTTTTTGCTGTCAAAGGGTGAATGAGACAGGATCACGTTGAACATTGAAATGCATCACCTATTTTTTTAAATGTAGGTATCTCGTTTTCATTGCAATGTTTTGTATATAGATATTTATAAAATTTGGATTAAACTTTCTAATACATTACGAGTCTTTAGCTGTTAAAGTAACATTTTGCTACGGCTTAATATATATTTATATTGCTTAAATTTTGGATGCATTAACATCTTCTGTCGGTGCTTTTACTACACCAAAAGACCCTTAAAAAAATATAAAAGAACATTAGATAATTTAATATATTATACAGGTACGACATGAAAAATCCATTTTAAAAAACGGTATCATAGCAGATTGTGTACTCTTTATATCAAATTAATTATCTTTTAAGTTACTTTACGGCTAATTTTTGTGAAGCTATTATGGACGGCCAGTTAGTTTTATATTGCACAGCTGAAATAATTGATTTTTTTCGTTAATAACTTTCAGGAAGAGAAATCAGACATACAAACAATTAAGATATAGAAAAATATATAGGTATTATTAAAAGTGATTTAATTTGTTTATTAATTGAAAATTGTGTCACTATTGTAAATATGAATAACCATATTCATATTCATTTACTAACATATTCACCTATTTCACAAAAGAATTAAGCATAGTTTGAAGAGCAAAGTATTTGTCATGTTTAAGACATCAGGTTGAAATATTTTACTGAAGTCTAATAACGATTATTCACGAAACGTAGAAAACGTGTTTATTTTGAAACACATTTAGCTGTTAACCAGTGGTATAGTGCAAGGTATTCTAATAAAATAAAAATTTCTGGTACTCGCTGCAATTCGGTATCGATTCCAAAGTTGAGTTTTTAAATGTCATAATACTAGACCTAATTAGTCATTCACCCATTACAACGGTAAGAATTGCTAAATGTAAAACTCTCTGGCTTACGGGGGTCCTAAAACAACTAATACGTGATAAAATAAAGCACATCTCTGATATAAAAAAAAACAAAAGACTAAAATGGTTTATTTTAATTACCCCAAGAATTTACGAAATGGGGTAAATTATGGAGTAAAAAGGAAAAAGAACACATATCTTGAATATAAGGCAGCCTCATGCAAGTAAAAACAGATGTCTTAAAAAGTTTTGACATCCATACAAAAAGAAAGGCTGAAGTGCTTACTCACTTATTAAATGTCACGACCACCAACGACAACTTCATACAATCAGCAGGAAGTGGTCATAATATTCCACGTTTTGAAACTATCCAATTTTATAGTAATAATAGATTAATGAACGTAGGCAATCTTGAATTTTTATTTACTACTGAACTAAAAATTTTTGAAACTTATTAATTAAATCTAAATCTACCTGCTAAGACCTAATTAGTATTGACATGTTATACTGCTACCCTGTAATATTGCCATACGTAACACCTTTTTAATTTTTGTGTTGAATCTCATATTTTTATATCATTGTGAAAGCCCTTACCATTTATAGGCCAGTCAAATAGAACAGTAGAGATCGCTAATTTCGCAAGCTAACGGCTAGTTCTGATTTTTTAATATATTGTTAGGACCCCACCAGTAGTGTATATCCAAGTTTGCAGCTTCGAAAGGCCTGTGATAACTTCGTAGCACTCGAAAAACCGTGAAATTTAGGCACTTTTCTCGGTTTTTTCCTAAACTATGTCATAAAGGTCATAAAATGCGTTTTTAAAGTAGATCAAATTTGCGAACAATTTGAGATCAGAACCAGCTCTGTAGGTTGCCATGATACAGATCAATAGTTACCAAGATACAGCCCCCCCCCCCCCCAAAAAAATTGGCGATTTCTTCCAAAAATGTGAAATTTTAGGATTTGGTCAACTTTCGTTCCCGAAAGAAAAATACTCATTTTATGGGTATAATCATAGGGGCATGTTGTAGTAGTCCAAAAGCTGATGACTCCTGTTTCATGAAGTGTTTGATTGAGCAGGTCTACTTATAAAACGAAGAAGGAGGTTCTCGATTCGATTTTTGTATGTTCCTTACCTCAGAACTCCGTCATTTATTAATCAATTTTAAAGATTCATTTTTTTATTGACAAAGGGGTATTTTCAAGAGGGTTTCTATTTAGTTTTATTGTCATTGGACTTGGATTCCGAAGATATACCGGGGAACTCACCAGATATATCAGAAGAAATGGCGAATGCGCCGGCAACAACTAATTAATAGATATTTAAATTAAATAAAGAAATATTTTATATTTAATAATCAACTTAATAATAATAAAAATCAGTCCAGCCGTTTAGGTGAAGACACTTAACCGTTATGTATCTGAAAATTTATACGGAAACGAATCATTTAGAAGTTGTACAAGTTCTTTCGCCTTCATTGAGGCTCTTCTAAATGATACGATTTATTTAATTGGTAGTGTATACTTGAATTTACTATCAATACCTACCATTCTCACAGAGACACTTTAATGGGAAATTAGTTTTGACAGAGAATCACATTCATAAAAAGCGACTATCTACTCTACTATTTATAATTGTTTTCCTTGAAATTTTTTTACTTTTTAGTGCATTTTTAGAATAGATTTTAATAAGGTCGGTTTCTTTTTTTTTTAAATATTTTATACTGTACTGTAACGAATTTTGCCATTTTGCTGCAAATTCTCTCGTTATGTATCGTTAGGTTTCGGTCCGACTCGGCTGGCCGAATGCTAGATATAATAGATAGTAGGAACAAACTTTCAAATTTGTTTGTTCTAAATAAATCCAGTTAAATGACCTTGACGAGGAAAAGACGGAGAAGACGGCGACGTCGACGATCCACTACCTACTTTTCAAGCTGAAACGAACGATTACGACCCACCCATGAAGCGGGCAAAATGAACTATTCCGACCCAACAATATCTCTTGTAAATATGCATAATGCATATACATATATATCAATAAAAAAATACGCGTGCAGCACAGTATACGTAATAGAAGTGAATCCGATTCCTTGAGAGAGAGAGAGAGAGAGAGAGAGAGACTATATCAAAATTGCTTTCTGCTTTAGAACACTTGTGGGGGATCGTTGCCAAACTATATCAAAATTGCTTTCCGCTTTAGAACACTTGTCGGGTATGAATCCCAAGTCAAAGGATTCATTCGCTAGCTCTGTTTCTCTCCCTCCCTCATATCTGTCATATGCTTTATCTCACTTGCGAGACGAAAATTTTATAAACTGTGTCATGACGCGACCTTGAAAAATTTTATGATGTACTATATATGACTGGCCTATTATACCTTTACTTAAAGTTGCCCCTCCTAAAGAATTAAGTCCTAAAGGACCTTAGACGCAGCAGTATCCTGTGTGCATTGTCAAAGGCTCTCGAAAAAATTTTTGAATAGCAATTACGTCAGCACTTTTATAGCAACCAAATTTTGCCAGAACACCAGTCTGGGTTCAGGCAATCAATGGTAATCAGCTTTGTGTTTTAGTACTTCTCGACTATTGGAAAGCCTTCGATAGGATGAATCAAGTTAATTTCAATGAAAGTTGACGTACAGTCCAGTAAGGTAAGAATTAATAATAACGTAGTTATAAATATTATTGGAATGATTCCTTATTTTTGTAGAGGTCTTTGAAAATTGCTGGCCAAAAGGAGAAAAAAATATAAACTGAGAGATTATTTTTAGCACTGAATCAGAATTCACCATATCTACTTGGACAAGGAGCGCAGCAACAGCTATAGGAATCAATACTAAAAGGATGAAAATTTAAAATCATGCGCATAGAGTAGTATTCTACATTTTTATCTAAAGTAAAGCTGGTATTCAAGAACAAACCTTGATAAATATGACTGGACACATCAGCAATACGTCTATATTTGCGTTAGTATATAGCTCATGCTCATAGTCCATATAGTTGGATGAAGATGAAAAGCATCATAGCAAAATTGTTCAGGAAATACGACATACATCTATAAGTAATACTTACTGTAATACTGTTTCTAAAAACAATGCAAATCCACGTTATTCAGGGAAATCACTGAATTAAAATTTTTCAAATTATACAAAAGTTCAAATAATGTATTTTTTATCTTATTACATTGATAGAACATTATATATTTTTGTTATGGTTGGCTTTTTATATGATTTTTGTTACTAAAAAATTGGAATATAATTTTTATCTGTTATTATGTTAATAAAATTGCTACTATATAGCCTACCTGATCTAGTCAAGGCAATTGATAATTTATTTCCTTAGGGAAATTATTAATAAATTCCCATTTCCACGGGATACTTAAAATATCCATGAAATCGATATTTCATTGGTTGTCAATAAGAAAATACGTCGATGTCATTGGTGCAATTTGGTCAGGTGACAGATGAGGGAGATTCTCTTCATAATCGCGCATTGTATAATAATTATCGAAATAATAGCGTAAAACTCAATTTCACATCAAATGTATTTTTTATTAAATAATCTTAAATAATGACAAGTGACAGGTACTGAATTGACATGTTGGACTAGCCACGACACGTAAACCCTACTCTCGACTTCTTGTTTAATTACTAGAATTTCAATCATTTTAATTAATATATAATATAATAAGATTGTGCAAAAACCAGTACAAAGTAGTAAGGGGTTGTCACCGGTAAAATTGCGGTCGACCGGTAAACATTCCTTAGTTTTTCATTAATATGCTATTTTGGATCGCCACTCCTCGTATGTTTCTATAATTTCAAGTCACACACGCGGAAAGTTAATATATTGCCTTAGATTAATTTGGCAAATTATACCCCCGATATAATCTATAGATAAGGAAAGTAACAGGTTTTGGTTTGAAAATTCCTCGCGCGCAAGCCATTTATTTATAATTATATCGGTAATTTAATTCCAAAACTGTCGGATATCTACTTTGACTTATCCCACAATTGCTCCACACTGGAATTCTACACATTGCATACAGTGAATATTTCCTCGGATTCAGATGAAAGTTAAAGTGTGTTTCTCAGTTTGAGAAAATGGAGAATAAAGTGTTTCATATATTTATACATGTGAATCTTTTAACAACTATACTTATTGCATTTATTTTTATGAAATAGCTATATCCCCACTAACTGACTGCTGCAAATTCTTCCTATAAATATATACAGAGCCCGTCAAAAGATATTGTCGAAAGGTAAGTTTGAAATAAGGATTTTGATAATTTATTGGTATTTTTAATAATTTGTTGGAATAATTTGAGCTTCCGCTTGAGCTTTCCAGAAATAACTCGGAGAGGTCAATTTAAAACACTTAATTTATGAATTGTTCTCTGATTGGCTTATCAATTATAATCTAGGTTATAAGATCACTTATTATTATATTTAAATTCAACTAGTTTAATAGTTATCTATTTATTGTAATAGCTACTAATTTTAAATTATCGAAAATAACTTCATTTCACTAATTATTTTGATTATTTAATGTAATTTTGTTGTTGCCATACTGAAGTATTTTTACGCTGCTTAAGTACATATTCTGCGTTTATGGAAACTGTTTCTATGCTAATTAAAGTTATTATTCTAGGAAACGTAAATACCTTTGTATTTCAAATGGATATTCTCAAAATAAATATATTGTTAAACGGTGGAATAATAGCCTTCCACAGTTGAATTACAAAGTTGATGCTCTCAAATTAAATCAGTAGCGTAGTTAGTAATTTATATTATTATAAGTACACATAATTATAGGTAGACCTATATAGACCAGTGACTTTCTAAAATCTGCTTCAGGTCATCTTCTTCAGATCATCTTCAATTTTATTATTTCAAAATTTAAAAAATGGTGAGAGGATGTAACAGCAATATATGGAATTAGTTGATTAAAACATTTTGTTTACATTGGTCTGCTGGAGGACTAGACTATTTAGATCTTATGAATTAAAAATTTAATTTGTCACATAATGTCGGTTTTCTATTTAGTCACTGTAGATCTACACAATTTCAATATGAGATAATGATATAATTACTTAGATACATACAACTTTCATAACTTGGTTTTTCATATTGGTATTATATCGATTTTGGTTGATCTATATACATTTAGATGGAACTGCGATGTAAAAAATAGCTAATAGCTAAAAAACAGCTAGCGTGAAAGACTATCTTTTATGCTATCATTTGTAATAAAAACTCAATATTTTTGAAACATTGTTTCATATATGATTGCCACATTTTATCAGAATCTAATGATAGGAAACCAGAATTATTTTATAGAACAATCATTTATTTACATTTTTTATGTATCATTATGTATAGCAGAGACCACTTTTTATTTATCATTTATAATTTTCTACAATTTTATTTTTGTGTGCTACTTTTACCCACACTTTGTCTACCAACTCATCTAAATTTCCATAGGCTTTAGGTCCGTGCCCGTTTATCAGCATGTAGAAAATGCAAAAAGACGTAAATTTATGGGAAAGCCGGCAAAATAAAGCCGACTGCTGCTCGACACTGTATAAGGATCAACCGTGATTAGTAAAATATTACAACTAAAATATGGGGATGTAGACCATGGTGGTCAAAATATAAGCGAATATAGAGTAGCATCAGTCAGAAAAAATGGTACTATCCTCTATTTACAGATTGCGTAGATATGACTGTGCAAAAAGCCTGAAGCGGTAAACTGGATCAACTAGAATTCCGAAGGTCCATATTACTACTGAGTTAAAGGATACTCACAAAGGGTCTACAAAAAGGGGCCCTTAAAATTTTTTAATTTTTTTTTTGCCACGAAAGATTAGACACCAAGTTATATGATAAAAATCAGCAGCGATGTGCGCTATACTACAAAAAAGTACATTTTGTTTGACAAAAATGTGATGTCAGTCTATACTCTATCCAACGAGAGAATGGACTTGCTTTGCGCATCGGCGACTAAAGAGGAGGGGCTCTGTAACAAGCTACGCAGGACCGTCATTCGATGAAATAAATTCGTAAGTAGGTGAAATAAATTTTATTTTGAAAACATGCAAAACATTTTGAAAACATTGAAAACATGAAAGCATTGTCCAGGACAATTACGCAATTATCATCCAATATCGGTAAAACCTTTTTAAACCAGTCGAGCTTAGCAAGTCTCCTTATAGCAATCGTCGATCTTTTCTTTAAAAGACTGACGGTTTTTTTTTAAATTTGGTTCCGTTACATGACCGGTTCTATTATATTCTGCTAAAATTTTTTTCATTGTAGTTTTTCCAATGCCAGTTTGTTTGGTTAGTGTTAAAACTGTCTCTTCGTACGACATTTGCGGATTGTCTTCCTTTAATTTCTGATATAAATTTTTTATAATTATTTTTTGACTTTGATGCACGACCTAAAATTAAAAACAAAAATAAATCATTGACCACGGTTACTGGTGGTGATGCGTATTAAATAAAACATATTTATTATTATATTTCTTTACCTGGCCTTTTATTCTTCTTAATTGGCGATAATGGTGGATTTATCTCGTTTCTGGCTGCTGCCACTCTTATAATAGATTTAAAACTTATTTCACAACCGTAAACAACACAACTAAAATAACCGTACTTGCGAGACTACAAATACAAACTGTGAATAGGTAGGCAGTAGTAGGTACTTTATATAATTAGGTACCAGGTAGGTATCGGACCCAGGCGCCGGCCCTGGCTACCTGCTGAGCCAATTAAGACGTTGAGGGCGTTGAACTAATGTTCTAAGTATAGAGTAATGACAGTTGATTCAAATAACCCCACAGAGATAAATCCAAGAAGTTAAAGTCAGGAGACTTGGGAGCCAAGCAATAAATTCACTGTTCAAGAAAATCTGTGAATCTGCAGGAAAATATTCTTAAATAAGCCAGGAAAATTAATGTGGAAATGTTCAGGTTTCAAGTTTCTTAACCTTTTTAAATACGTTGTAGTTTTGTACCTAAAAAAATATGACATACTAATGTACAATATTTTTCTCAAAAGTAGTTTCCCGAAAATGCCAGCATATATATATATGAACATGATATATAGGTACTTCCCTTTGATTATATTTTTCTGCTGTCATTGGACACTTGATTCAATGATTTATAATTACTTCTGATATCGCCCTGCTTACTTATGGTTGACCCATACTAATATTAAATGATTGTTCCAACCCTTGGTTATGCTGGTATGAACTCTTTCCAAAAAAGTTTAATGCTGCCAATACCTGATATAAGATGTGTCCTTTCCAAAAAAGTTTAATGCTGCCAATACCTGATATAAGATGTGTCCTTGAGATGTCTGACAAAGTCGAACATTATTCCCTCGGAAAGGATATTTTATATAGTTACATGTCATTTAGTTTTTTGTGTAAACTTGAAATAACTATACAACTTTTACTATTATTATTATTAAAAAACAAATATGCCTATAGTAGTAATATAAATATATAGGAAGGTACCTATATATTTACCCACCTGCTGCTGAATTAACTGCTGTAATTCTTCAAATAGAAGTATATTGCCATATTTCAATATTGGCATTTAATATTAATATTTAATTTTATATTGCCATATATTTTTAATAATATAAAAACTATTATTCAAATAATAAGCCAAGGAATAGGTACCTAACAAACACTCTTTTTAAAAAAATAAATTTTTACTTTACAACTGCACACAACCACATTTTAATTTTAAATTTCAACAAATGGCCTGTTACTTTATTAAATAATCCATCTAACCACCCTTTCAAAATAAACGGGTTTTGGTTCATTTTAACATTAATACAATTTAATCTGGAACAACAAGAATATTATTTTTGTTAACATTTTCCCTTAATTTTTTTAACAAATTTTCTGGTCCGTTTATTTTTAACATTGCAAATGAAAATAGACCCGATGGTCAGTTAAAAAAGTATAATAGGTAAACGAGGAAGAAATCCTTTTATTTTAAGAAATAAGTAATCGCATGACCAGTTTTCTGAAGAATTTGGAAATATACCAAAAATCCGATAGGGGATCCAGCGGCCAACTACACGGTAAAATGGCGATATTTTCAGTCGCTTCTATTTTTAGAAGACATTATGAAAGTCAGACCCTCTGGTGCAAATTGCATGACAATATATTAGACTGCATAGAGGTGGAACAAATGGTAATGAAACATATATTGAGGTTTCCAATAAAGATATAGATATACATACGTATATTGCAAAGTAAATGCTGTATTAATGTAATAAGTTCTAATTAACCTGAACAAATTCTTGACATTCAAAACAACAAGCAGTTATCACACGGAATAATTGATGCGAAAAAATCTCCATGTGCCATGTGCTGCTATAAATAAATAGATATCGAAATAAGCAAATATGATTAGGTATCTTTGAAGCAACTAAGCTATTGAAATGTCAGCACTGTAAATTGGAGCATATTCACCTTTATAACAATCCTCGTCTTGTAACTCATTCGCGGAGCCACTAACTTATTGTTACGAAATCGACCGGCTATCAGTTTCTATATTAGGGGCGGCCTCACATCCCTGCGCTTTCTTCGAGATACGCTACAGGTTCTGGGTCGATGACTCTGTTCTTATTGCGTTATGTCGTCCCGTTTGTACCATAAGGGGAATCATACCGTACGAGATCATGTTTATGATACCATGGGAATTGTTACCTGAGCAGCCTTTAGAGAATTCATAGACCATTCGCTTTCTTTGAGATTCTCGTGTTTTAAAATCACCGGCGAAGTACTATACTATCGAGATATGAATAAAAGTGCACCTCCAATGTATTTTACAGCAAATCATATTTGTATGCAGTTGGAGATTTTGAAAAGTAATAAGAGCATTTGAAATGCAATAACAGATGCGAGAAATAAAATTGATTACATTCAAGATGAAGTGAAACTAGATATACTGTAAAATAGTGTAAATACGTATTAATCAATACGTTAAATATTTAGTGCACATTTTCATCAATTCAAAATATGGAAAGTCTGTTACGTTCACTTTTCGCTAGTGACATGAATTGGTATTTGTGAGTTAAATTGTAGATTTTTAGCTCTACAATACTATGAAAAGGTCACTAAACGCTCCATCTATCATTCGTGATTAGAACTCAGGTATAAATATGATTACAGGTTTCTTTGCGGTATTGTCGATTTACCATAGACCACACCGTTAATGACAGTTCTTGACGGCTTTTGTTGAGACGGTTTCGTTGAGACACAGTTGTGCTACTTTTGTTCTTTTTTATATATTGTTCTGTGACTCGGGGCTCACACAAAAGGCGCGATTGATATACCGGTGAATAATAAGTCATGCTAGGGAAACCAATGACTACGGGCTTCCGTTTAGGGAGATCAAGAGGCGCCATTCTTTTTTTTTTAATCAGCGTCCTTTTAGTTGCAGTTAATTTTCGTGTTTTATGTTCTTCCCTTTTAAAACAAAGGATTTTCTGAGTTTCCGAGGATTGGTATTATAGGGGAAATCACGGTCTAGTGTTATACCGTATAGTGTTTTTTGGTTGTGATAACCAAACGCATACAGCAGATGCCGGATTCGATGATAATTCGTTATTAAGGTAAGCGATATAATATTGTCCATCTCGTACCCATGTTCTATTTTTGCTTCTTTCTGTGTTCCCTAGAACTGTCTTGAATTAGTCTCCAGTGTCGGTTGAAGAAGTTGTGTCACATGAATTGCGTGCCGCTTCTGCTTTCCCTTCCTTGCAGACCGCCCGTGGAAGACCAGGACGCCAGGGCATACATAGTGCGCCAGGTTCTCACTGGGAACAGTTAGTGGTGATTTATATGGCGTGGACCAGAAACCACTTAGAAGTTGTTCTAAACTTCTAAGTGGTTCGTTTCGGTGTGTATAGTGGTTCATTTCCGTATGTATGTCCAGATATAGCACTGGTAAGTATATCTTTCCTCTTATTCGTCTATTTGCTTATTTCTCAGTGTAATGAAATGCTACAAACCCAAGATTACTTTTCACAATATATATATATATATATATATATATATATATATATATATATATATATATATATATATATATATATATATATATATATATATATGTATATATATATATATATATATATATATATATATATATATATATATATATATATATATATATATATATATATATATATATATATATATATATTTGTATGATTTACCATAACCTTAAATCATATGTTGGGATAATACACATACTAGAATACAAAATTTCTTACGTATCATATGTGGAAAAATAGGAGTTGTTGATATTATAACTGTAAAACATGTTCTATAATAGCTGAACTATATTTGAGTTGTGATTATGTTGTAAATCACTTAGCATGGAGATTTCTCGTTAAAGTATTGTGCAAGACAATTTGGTAGGTATCAAATGAGATATTATCAGAAATGATTACGAATGCAAAATTATATATGTTTGTATTATATCAGATATAGAAGGGAAAATGATAGTACCTAATAAATAGGAAGTAGCAATGTAAATTGTAGGTATAGTAGGGATAGTGTATAGTAGACATGTAGAGTGTATAGTTGGATAGTGTATTGTAGACATAGTGAAGGAGTAACGATGCTAAACACAAATAAACTCGATAACTAAAATGAAATTCTGCATGGCATAGACAGTAGTATAGAAAATGGGACACGGCATAGACTTTATTCTAAAAATGAATCAAAAGAGCAGGGAAACAAAAAGGTAAATACCAAGGAAAACAAATAATAATTGGAGAGGAAATAAGTAACGGATTGCAGGTACAAATTTGGAAGGAGTTTTGCAGAGAATAATTAAGATGAAAAAAAGGCGAGGAGAGAAAATAAGGAACTGAAATTAGATATGTGAATTTGGAAGGGGTTTGCAGAGAGAAATGGGGGAGAGGAGTATTAAAGGAGTTATTGATTTACATGGAAGTCACATGGATGGAGCATGCTGATATTTAAGCAAAATTAGACGGACAAAAGCAAAGTGTGATATTCAAAGCGTATAGAAGCAACATTAAACAAAGTTAAGGTACCTTATCATATTAATCGAATAAAAGTCATGACTATAAAATGATATATCAAAACTTCTGAACAGTTTCTCTAAATTTATCAAGTACTAACCCTAATAAAAGAACAATTTTGTATAGAGCTCAAAGATATAATATTTTAGTTACTTAAACCAATTCGGACTTCTACTTCTACCTCAAAATTCTACTAATGTCAGAAATGTCAAAATTTTATATTAGCTTAAGTAGCCGATCATATTCTCTTCTACACTTTATAACAACAATCAAATTTGATCATATACCTTTATCTATAGCATCGTAATAATCGAGTTTGTTATTAATGAATGTGATAAATTGATTGAAGCAAGTAGTAATAAACATTTTTATTATTAGGTATCCTCTATCGGTCTGTATTTTATTTTATTTCTTTCACCTTCACTTTACAGGATATCACATATCAGAAAGAAACTCGCGATATACTTAGTGAATAAGAAGCCTTAAGTCATGTTCAAGAGATCAACGAACAGATTATTCGATATATATATATATATATATATATATATATATATATATATATATATATATATATATATATATATATATATATATATATATATATATATATATATATATATATATATATATATATATATGTATGTATATATATATATATATATATATATATATATATATATATATATATATATATATATATATATATATATATATATATATATATATATATATATATATATCTTCTTATTTTACGTACACTAAGTACGTATATCGCGAGTTTCTTTCTGATATGTGATATCCTGTAAAGTGAAGGTGAAGGAGAAATAAAATAAAATACAGACCGATAGAGGACACCTAATAAAAAAAAATGTTTATTACTACTTGCTTTGGCACGTTCCAGCAATGTGAATTGGATGCGCCAGACATTGTTATTTTGATACGGAATAATCGGCAGACGTTTCCACAACAGACATGATTTGCATTATTATTTGTTATGCTATAAAACAGGACGATCAAGCGCTGTCGAGCTTAAGCCTAATAATCATCGGTGACTCATTCGACTCTATATAAGTGTACCGAGAGCTACAAAAAGTCAGTCTACAATTCGGGGACTAACGTTTATGTTTATGGTAGATGGACATTGGACACGCTGGCAGACGTTGGCCATACCACAACCTCACAACGACTTGTAGCTTACAGAGCATACTTCAAAAGATATCTTTCACCATATTTCCACATTTCACCGTCACACTAAATGGTCTGGATCCACACTACCTATCAATAAATCATAAGATTTCTGTTGCCCATCGAACTTATATCAACAGTTATTTGTTTTCGGAAAACGAGGTAAATACTTACACGAGAAGGTGGTACGTTCAAATTTCTCTATGGAGCTATGTATTGAACATAAATTATTATTGAACTGATCTCTTCACGAAAATAAATTCAACCAGTTTGATATTTCTATTTTCATACAATTTTAGGAATAGTATATAATAGAGTGTGTAATTCGTCTTGACGCCCAACATAAGAATTATATGTCAGATATATATATATATATATATATATATATATATATATATATATATATATATATATATATATATATATATATATATATATATATATATATATATATATAGATTTATATATGTATTTATATATATGTATTTAGGTCTGTAACCACAGACCTAAATACAAACAGGAATCATCATTTTCCCTTGCATCATATGAGGTAGTTCTGATTTTTTGTTTTATGTGGAGAAGTGGTAATCACAAATTCAAGTTTTCCACCTCAAAAGCTAAGGATATATTTTACGTCAAAAGTCATCATATACGTTATTCAAGTTCACTAAATTTCCAACAAAACTAGACCAATTTGGAATTTGGTCTATGTAGCCTGAGTTCCTGGGGTAAAACTAATAAAATTGGTCGAGGTAAGTAAGTAAATGTTAGGATTTGTAAATTATAAATTTAATTTTTTTAAAATATTTAATATGTATGTAGTAATATGAAACACCTCATTGCATATAATATACAGTACTGTGAGGGATATTGTTATTACACGTATTTCTTGTATTTGTACTTGTGCTCCGGCAGGTAATGCGTAATTGTTGCATTACGCATTAAATGAAATGAACAGACTTAGAAACCTGGACAGCGCTAACTAAAAAATTAAAAATAAATTAAAAGTAAATTAAAAATAAATAAAATAAAATAAACTTTAAACCCATGTATTTATTACGTTCCACAATTTATATGATACAAAAGCTTATTGCGAGGTATAACTGTAGATAAACAAGAATAAAATATGTAACTTGATATTGACATAAGTAATTATAAGAAAAATATAATATATTTTTATAAAATAGGTAAATCTCGTCACAAGCTTTTATATCATATAAATTGTGTAACGTAATAAATTGGTGGATTTAAATTAATTTAAAGTTTATTTTCTTATTTTTAGAGCTTTTCAATAAAAGCTTGTTTTTAAAAATGTTTTCTTAATATTAATTTTATATTGTTTTTACCAGGTTTTTTACGTAGCATTTTGTACACAACGTGTATGGACAGACATTGATATTTCGTTATTAACTTGACCGTATATAATATGTATTATACAGAGAGAGAGAGAGAGAGAGAAAGAGGGGGGAAAGAGAGAGAGAGAGGTATTGTAGATATTGGCTTTATGGTAACTGAAGTGTGACACATATGTTCGTGATTCTAAATGGTGTAGATTTCTCGAGAATATAGCATCAATCGTTGTTCCTGATTTAGTCATCTCCACGACTATTCGTTCCCGTCGTTATTCCTATCTAAACCGATTCTCTCACGAAGAAAGTCAAGTAGTGGCAAGGACGCATCCTCCGCAAATAGATCATCATCCATTTGGATCAGATTCGAAAGCCCAATCCAGATATATCCAACCATAAGTAATATTGTATTCTGGTTAATTTCTATTTAGCGTCACCATCGTTTATAAATTACATCGAAATTGCTTTCCGCTTTAGAACACTTATATGTGATCGTTTCGCATGGATTGTTTTGTTATTATTGAGGGGTATTGTAGCTACTCTTCTACTGATTGGTACAGCTGTTTTACTAATTTGATTAGCGTTTACATACCCTGCAACTTTTTTCCTAATTTTTTCACCAACTTTCGGTGAATCAGGAAAATCTAACCATGCGATCGTGACTTCACCTGTATCATCACAATCAACATGAACTATTTTTCCCACTGCACCGTTTGCTAAACCATCTGTCATATCAATATTTGTTGTTTTCATATAAAACATACCTTCGACAAACACAGTTTCATATGGCAGTCCTGCAGTGTCAATAAGTGACATTTTATGGAGTTTCTGACGTACAAAGGCTTCTTCCTCAGCAGATGGCATCCAATATAAATATCGCTAAATTCGCTATATCTGTTTCTCTCTCTTCCTCATATCTGTCATAGACTTTACCTCACTTGCGAGACGAAATGTTAAAAAATATGTCGTGACGCGACCTTGAAAAATCACTCTGATGCGGCTAAAGAAGTATTCACTTCAATAAATGTTAGTTAATCGGATGCTGCCAAATACATCAATCGAGTTGCAATAATTATATAAAGTTTATGTGAGACCTATTATAATTTTCGGCTTCCCAGATATCCCTTCAAGCTACCTTCCGTATACGTCCCTATTACAAAAGGAACTAATATCCTAGACAAAATAGACTTCGATCACACACATAATCCTTATCCGCAATTTCGGCATTTCCATTGTAAAGTTACATTACCCTGCCTCGCCAACGCCATTATGCACAATATCTCAAATGTTCCTACTATTAGATACTCGTGTCATTATCTTTATCGTTTATACATAGATGTCTTTTGGATATCATATTACATAATTTCTATATATTATTTACTAATTTTATTTTGTTTGTTCCTCAAATACAAATGTTTTACGAACTTGATGGTTACGAAATAATCAGCCATAATTGGTAAAGTTATACTTTCTGTTATACTTTCTAAGTGTACCTAATATTACTACCTCTCTTTACCTCATTTTTATTGGTATATTTTTAAAGAACAAAATGACAAAAAACCACTTTAGTTGTTTATAAGAGAACTTTCTACAAATGAATTGGGTCATTTATTTTAGCTCTCATATATGAGAAAAGTTTTATAGTCATTATGTCCCCGAAATATTAATAATACATGGTCTCACCCGCAAAAAACGTCCGTATTTATGAAGGTAGTTAAAATTCAACTTAATTTTGTTACCTGCTATTTTATTTGACGACTTTAATCCGAAAAGGTTTATTTAAATTATTTATGATTTGATCCCTGTCTCAGAGTTGTCTCATTGATTGTCCTTAAATCAACGCTTGTAGTAATATTGCAAGAAGGGAAACGCTTTAAGCATAAAATTTAAAAAATACGTAAATTTTTTCCCCAGCTTACCAATAACTGGATACTGAAGTGGAGAACAATATAATTTTAACCTCACAATGGCGTCGCGAGTCTATAAAATGTAACTTTACACTCTGCATGCAGTATGAATTTCGAGTAAAGGGATATGCATATTGTTTAAGATGCAAGCAAGTGCTCTTTGTTTCTAAATGATTGGCGTTAATACACCACCGGAGTTATTTTGGGTGAGCATATCTAATTTCTTGGTATACCTACCACTTCAATTCAAATTTCACTCATATCGCGTTTCACCAAACCGAACTTTAACGTGTTGAGTTTCATTGCATACAAGGAATCAATTTGATATTTACCAAAACCCCTGCTTCATAGAGCTTTGTGAATCATGTAATTTGCATACAGGATGTCGTTTTCATATGTGCAAATGGAATACTTAAATTGCAATGCACAGTGCACAGATTTAATTTGGAAGAATAAATGTTTACTTTGATTTATTGACTAGTAATATTTGGGCATGATTTTAAAATATAAATTATATAAATCGTAAGATAACAGCAAATGTAATTAGTAAACAGCTCGCTATTTAAAAATATATTCTAATTCTTATATTACATTAGTCTTAATTTTTATTTATGTTCTGAATTGTAATTAATATATTAATATCAATATAATAGATAATAATAACTATTAATAATAATTGCTACCGTAACTGGTAATGTTTAAAACTTTAAGCACAAGGCACGTATTAATTTAAAGTAAATAAAAAACAACTTCCTTATAACAAAACTAGAAAAGAATTACTAAATTTAACATAATATTCGTAATAATTATTCCCAATCATGATATTGTTTTATATCTTCTTGAAACGCCTTTTTAAGACGTAATGAAATAGAAAATTTACAAATTTTGAATAGTCGACCAACGCAAAATAATGTCAATTTTTAACGAAATGAGAAGAGGTCTTGAAAAAATAGTAGTAGTAGTTCGAGTGACCAAGGCCTGGCGAGTAGGCTACAAACGAGCCCCTTTTACCTACCCCTTTTACCTTTAATTCTTGTCGTCTGTAATTTCAGCTCCCCGGCCCCTCAGACGACATGTTTAAGTCTGCCAAATGCCGGACATTCTGCCAAGATGTGGGAAGGCGGACAGATGGGATCTCGCTCCAAACCTATCAGTGATAGTTATTTTCTAAGTCTGCAGTGACCCGTTAAGACTCCCACCATTTGGTTTAGAGCCTGTCGGTTACGGCTTAAAGCCCGACCGTCCTGGTCTTTCTTGGCTCTGCTATAAAGTTACGAGCTTGTCTATAGCCCCTACTCCTACTCCACTGTTTCCTTAGTGTCTCATGAACCCAGTAATTAAAGGTCATATTGACCTACCTTCGTGTAATGCTTAGTCAGTTGTCAGTCCTTGACTGAGTCTCTGAGATCTAAGTTCGACCAACGTCCGGCCTTTTCGTGCCATGGGACCTCATTATGTACTGGTACTCATACCAATTACACATATTTTCCTCTGGCTAACTACTCCAGGGTATCTCCACAATCTTGAAAGAGAGCGGATCTGGTCTTGACCGCCTGAGTATCCGAACAGAAGTAAATGACCCAATTGAAGAACACGAATATGGATTCTCTTCCTAAAGCTGTCTCGTACAGTGGCAATATTTTCTTCTTACGGAAACTTGATGACTGGAATTTCTATACCAACCGTTCAATAGAGTTGATCCTTCGAATTGATTATAGAGACCGAAAATTGGTATTAGCACACGTAAAGTTGCCAATATTGAACGTCGCTTTTATTAATAAATCTGACAGACAAAATATAACAAACTGTCAACAAATGATCCTTACCATAATTAGGTCCTTACCATAAAAAATTTCATGCAAATTTGAGATCCACATATTAACAATAACCATATAATCCATTTTATTGATTATATAACGTTTTAGAGCGCCCATTTTTGATTAATATCTAATAAATTATTTAAAAAATTGTATAGAAAACACATAAAACAGCAATGTGTAATAAGGAATGCTTATATCATTACACGATAAGCATATATATAATAGCAGTATGTAGTAAAGGTTGCCTATATCCACTAATCATATAATACATTGGTATTGTATATATATAAATAAAATAAGACACTATTTTCAATTAAATATTTCTAGTTTATTAATATGTATGTATGATAATATCTCTTTGTAGTAAAAAAACAGTATTTTATAAATAACAATAGGAAAACATAGTTAACATATCAACCTTGGAAATATGTAGTACCTTCACTACATATTTCCAAGGTTGATATGTTAACTATGTTTTCCTATTGTTATTTATAAAATACTGTTTTTTGTTTAATTACTGTTATTTCACATTAAAAATAAGGTGCTTTTAATAATCTTATATGATACTATCTACTTCTGCATTTCTTAAATTAATAATAAATGTATATATCTCAACGTCTTGTTTAAATGTATGTATTGAGGTGTAACAGCATCGTCCCAGAACCGACTACTGAGGTAAGACCATCATGCTACATTTGGACTAAGGTAATGAGTATAGCCAGGGTAAAATTTGAGGAAAAATTTATATAATAAACATATTTATATATTATTATTTTATACATTGAGGCGTTCAACTAATACACAAAATTTCTAAATTAACAAAAAATATAAATTCTCTCAACTTACATAATTATATTTAATTATGTTGTAAGTTGAGAGAATTTACATTTTTTATTTATATTTTTTGTTAATTTAAAAATTATTATTATTATTATGTTAAATTATAATTATATTGGTATTATGTTAAATATATAATTTCAACAATAACATTAAAAGTATCACCACTTAATAGTTTGTTTCAAATATTACTGACACTTGGCTTTGACTTGGCTTAGAATTATTGGCACTGACCAATTCTTTCCAAGTACTCAGTATGTAGTTTCGAAAATTTGAGGTTTTAGATATTATCTAAAGATTTCTACTAAAAAAAATTCTTCTCTTTATAATATACTTTATAATATACTAAGTAAATCTCTTTATAATATACTAAGTGATTACTATTACTTTTCAGGTATTACTAAAAAGACATTTAAGTAAATTTTACAAAAATAAATATTACAGTAATATATATAGGTATACACAAATATACAAAAATAAATATAAAACATCTATGTTCGAGTCGAAAACATTTTGAGTAAAATATTTCTAATGGTAGTAAGGTTTCATGAGTCAATCACACAAAATTAGCAAATTAATG
The DNA here is from genome assembly GCA_964058915.1 of Tetropium fuscum. Taxonomy (NCBI): domain Eukaryota; kingdom Metazoa; phylum Arthropoda; class Insecta; order Coleoptera; family Cerambycidae; genus Tetropium; species Tetropium fuscum. Next base: position 193,459 of record CAXKVY010000364.1, read on the forward strand.
AAATGAGGTAGAATATTTGTAGCATCCCGAGGCTTTTATTATATTTCTGCAGTTATTGATGTTGATGTTTTTGTTGACTGATATTTTGAACTGCGAATCAATACATAAAAATCAAAGTGACATAGTAACTGTAGTTTTCTTTCTAATATTCAATATTGTATTACGCTAGGTACATATAGATTTCATCGATTACTGTGTAATAATAACTGCAAATTTGGAAAATGATAGCACGTGATGTGTCAAGTACTTTTTTGGCACTCTCTTTCGTTTGCTTTGTTCTTATTATATAATGATGGTAGGTATATTGACTCAACAGATACTTCAAATCGAACATTTGAGCAGGTACATTTAGAAGTGTCAAATATCTTACTGGTGTCATTACGTCTTTCAACAGGCAAGACGGATATTGAACCGTCCCTTCCAAGAACGGTAATAGGCACACTGTGTGAGGTCCGTTACAGTTTGATTACAAAGTGCAAAATGCTAGACTTCAGGTAGGCCTCTCCAAATAGAACAGTTATTATCTTAGTCTAGCTATATTTCTTGTGTAAAATAATTCGAACTATTTAAAATACTTTGCATCTAAATCCTACCGTATACTGAAAATTTATAAAACTAAACATAAAACATATTAAAACGAAAAGGATATTATTAAATACATTTTTTAAGTATACATTAAGTACTATAAAACATATTGTACGTATACGATTTAACAGCAAATACCTATACTAAAACGGTTTACCGATACGAATATATTCATACCCATAGAAGTACAGTGTATTATGTACAGTATGTATATAGTATACTGTACGTTCAGATAGTATAATATCGTCTTAGTGGGAAGCCATCCAAGACCTACCGCAAATGGGCCTACAAAGCTAGTTTCTCAAGATGATGAAACGATTTCTTCTTTTCAGGAAATTCATATTTGGAAGATATAAAAGAAAAAAGTTTGTAATACGGTCTGTCAGTTCTATTAGGGGGTGATTTTAAAAATTAAAAATACCCTTATAAATTTAAAACAATATTTTTGAGAAATCTTTTTTTCACTCCTAAGGGTAGTTTTTGCCACCTTAAGATGGGAGGAAGTATAAAAAAATAATTTACGTCGTAAGGAGAATCTACGGTCCAAAATTTAAGCTTCTAGGTTCAATGGTTGAATCTGAGTTGATGGTCGGTCATAAAATGAATCAAACCAGATTACCATTATTAAGCGCAACGGAAATGTAAAGGCATACCTCTGACCTTTCAAATTGAAAGAGAAAACTCAAAGTGGTATCAGTTCCATATGAACTTCGGTTTACTCATAGCCACACTCGATTTTTCTTTTAAGATATTAAATTGGGATTATATTGAGAGTTAAGACAATTCTACAAAATACCAAAATTATGTAATTCTAAAAATTCGCCCCATCTTTGATATCCCTTGAAAAGAAAAAATTATTATTCGGTTAGTCTCACCAATAATTTCTTCATATATAATCTTGACAATCTTCTTCTTGGCTATTCCTGTTTTTCTGCTTACTTTTTAAACTTCGTCAATGTCTTCTAATCAATGACAAATTTTGTCGATTTCCTTTGTTCTAATCTAGGATGCAAATTCTCACAACAAAATTTTTAATAATCTGAAATTATCATGTTTTTGCCAGGTATTTTAATTATTTTATTTCCGATATTAAGTAACACTTAAAATTTTAATTTATATTTTTCAGCTCTCTCTAGTTTACGAAACTTAAAAGCACATACAACGCAACGCTCGATATAGAGATGGCAATTTTCTCTGGCACATCAAAGAAATACAAATGTAGATTATGATTACCGACAGTTGTTACAAACATAAATGCATGATTGTAGAAATATTATCATTTATTCTATAAAAATAATTTATTTGATAAATTACTGTAGCCTAATTTTCATAATCATCAGTAATAAAAGGAGCTACTTAAGGAGTGACATCGGGATTCCATACTAGCCTTAATCTCCCATTTGAAGACAGAATCTGTCCCATTATGTAATCTGATAATAAATATTAAAAAGCTGGTCATGAATAATAATGGGTAAATAATAATCCCAAATGAAATGTGAAAGCGGCGGAGCAACATACATATGAGGAATGACAGAAATACTTTAAACAAAGGCATTGGTTTACGTTAACGTAATGTGTCCCAAACTTAATTTTACACAATCATATGTCTTTAGGCAGGCTGTTTCTGAGCAAGTAATATTATGTAAAATAAGTGGAAATATATTACCAATGATTTGTTTTGTGCAATTAATATCGATGTATCTATTATCCTTCAAACTCATCTGCAGTGCTTCCTCAAAAAGATCATTAATGAAACAGTGAAATTAGACCAAAACCTAAACATAAATTAAAATTCTTCCTATCGTGAAATGCTTGCATACCCTCCCCATAGTTCGTACTAAAAAGTTACACGAGAGTCGGGGTTGGGGGGGGATCGCAAAGAGGGTGAAATGATAATTTTTCAGTGTTTCGGGAATATCTCAAAAACTATGAGGTTTAGCGCACACGTCATCCTATACGCAAATGATTAACATGAATTTCCGAATAGCAATTGTCATATATATTTAAGGTATAGTGAACGGTTCCATGATATGGAGCGGTAAAGATTTCTTTGTTTTTATTTCACGTACACTTTCTTGAGAAAAACATGAAATTATTACAGTATAAATTTAAATTAATAACTGAATAATGTATGTGGAATGTTCATATATGAATCATCTATGCATATTACACCCATAGTTTGTCATTTGTCATAGGTATATGTCTGTAAATATGTCCAATACAAGTTATTAGCCATAGTTCATTGTACTCACTTGTTGTCCTAATTTTTCGTATAATATCTGATATCTATTCGTTCTTTTATGTCAAATCATCCCCATAATTTGTCATTATATCGTTAAAAAGAGAAATTCATGAATACGAAGTTCATGTAAAAAACAAGGAAATATTTTAAAAATCTATATTGAAAAGAGGGGGGGGGGTCAACATAATAAAAATGTTATAGATTTTAGATGAATCGTTAATTTCATTATCAGTCAGCAGCAAATAGTTCACTCAGTCTGTTGGAGGACATTATTGACATCGTCGTCATCGATTACGGTATCTCTATTGAGACATGTCCTGAATAATAGGGAACATGACTAAAATTTTAAATATAAAAATAATAGATACTAGAAAACATAACATTGTAATAACACGTAACATTGTAATAAAACGTGTACTTCACAACAAACCAAGATTTCTAATTCCGCGCATCGCGTATGAAGGATCTAAACAGCGATAAAATTGACGCGGCCCGGAATGAGCTGTGACGTCACAGTCTACAATATTCGGTAGGCGTTGCGCCGGAAAGCGGCCGCATGATCTATGAAAATAAGCGGTCTGGGATCTGAGTGCTGGGATCTTCCGTAACCGACCGAATCACTCTTCTCGTCGTTTGTAAATTGTAGAATGTGGCATCACGACTTTGACATGTTTGAAACGGTTCGCTCGGGCGCGAGACTTTAATAATTTATAACAAATTTATTATTGGGAATTAAGGCGTCATATTTTGCGTATCTTATTTTTCGGTATGGTAGAACATTTTTATGCGATAAAAAATATGGGAATGTTCCCTATTGCTGCACATACTTGAGTAGTTAAAACAATTCCTTCGACGCTCGCGGGTTTGGATGCATTCATCATTGCAGAAACATACGATGAGGAAGAGTAAGTTTTCGGAAGAAGCAGGATAAGTAGACACAAAATGCACAGGCTGTTTTGAGATCTATTGCAAATAACTTTGGTGGCGGAGACACCAATTCTGAGTAATTGTTGGGTAATCAACGTCTTGAGTCAGTACGTCAAGCTGCACATACTTGAGCAGATGAAATATTTCCTTCGACACTCGCGGTTTTGGATGCATTCATCTTTACAGAAGCATACGGTGAGGGAGAGTAAGTTTTCGGAAGCAGTAGGATAAGTAGACACAATAGGATGAAGATTATCTCCAATCTTTTTCCAACCCCACATCAATGGAATTTTCTGCTCCACTTGATAGCTACACTTGATGGAAAGTTCTATGAGAGTGTTGTTTAGCAGCCGCTGAAGTGGCGGGAAGTGTAGCCAAGTTGAATATATAGGTTGTTCTGAAATCGTGCATTCGCACAGCTATATTCGCCAAGCCAGGAAATTATGTCATTTTACCCCTTACACATCTCAGTAAATGTTAACTAACATAATTATGTATATGACCATTTTTTGTTCGAAATTTAATGTAGGTCATTTTCGTATAAAATGATATTTGCGCCAGGCCTCGTAGTTTTCGAGATTTTTACGAAAAATTGCCATCTCCCCGTCTTTTCACCGATTCCCACTGAAACCCGATGCTCATGGTCGTGTAACTTTTTATAACTTCCTAAGAGGAGGGTATTGAAACATTTGGAGCTGAAGCTCTTCTTTTTGAATGTTTCAGTTGACCGATTTCTGTGTTAGTTTTACCCGATCATAGTTTTACTCGATCGTCCTTTTTTTGACGTAAAGATTTTTACGAAATATTCTAATAATTGCACAAGGATAGAATAAAGAAGACCTCGAAGATATGAAAGTATGGTAATATAATATTATAGTCCGGGTACAAGCAACAGGCAAATATACGATAAATTTATGAACTTCACTCCCATTCCAATATTTATTCTTTCATTCACCTTATTGGGAGACACCTTTTGAGGCTTTTTCACAATTAATTTGCATTAAAATGGATAAAGAAGCTTGTTCAAAAACATGTAGTTAAGCCGCTCTACATGTATCATTTATGTAAATACTGCTATTATTGATTTACATATAAAATGAAACGTATCAATTTAAATGATCGCTTGATATACTCCCACCTGTAGACGGCATTGATGGAGATATTTGCTTGGGTAAACTGCATAGTATAATAAGTTGGCACTTATACTGACAGTTAACATGAGTATTGTTAATATCTTAGTATTTAGAAAAACTCAGCCGCATGCGGTGACTAACTTATTGTTAGATATACCAGTGGTCCCAAAATGTCAGCGCAAGTATTAAGATGCCACTTAAGGCCTGATATTTGTGAAACCTGAGAGTATCTTCATGAAATTAAATCTTGTCTACGATTCATGTACGATGCGTAGCTACACAAGGAAAATATTGTACTTAATAATTTATTTATTTATTTACTGTTTATTTATTTTTTTAATTACAGTTTATCGAAAAATATCTTGTATCTTTACAGAATCTATACTATCGTGGTGTTATCAGGTTGGGTTTTTTCAGAAATAAGTTTAATCTAATTACAAATGCCCTCAAAAAAATTTACAATTAACATAATGTTTCATAGAGTGGATGGAGCCTTTTTCGTAAACTGTGATTATTTATATTTACACTTCTTTAATTAAGTAACCTGGCATATCAAATAGAAAATTGACCGATAAAATTGTGACTATAATTGATTTAATTTAGTTTTGATTTGTTCGCTTTCTCCGCACTTAATTTCTAAATCCTTCATGGCGATAAAACGACAGCGATAAGTGATTTAAGTCATCTTTATTTCCAAACCTTTAGTGGTACGTCTCGCTGAAAGCTACCTATTTATTAAAAATCCTTTAGGATGACTCCCAAACGTATAAATGCCGTTCGTCCCCTGAAAAGACAAAGCTTATTATTACATTCTGTAGGAGCATTTCAAACTCTATAAGGAAAAGTCAGCTTGAAATTTATTATTTTGGCCGTAAAAGTCCTACTGAGAAACCAATTTATTGCATACAAAAACTGGAACAGGTTGTTTGAACTGTTATATAAATGCCTGGCGCCAGAATAATTTTCATACAAATCTTTACAACTTTGCCGTTTGAGTGTGACTACCGAAAAGAATATCTTTTGTAATCTCAAGTATCCCACAATAGGGTTACTAATGGCCAGTATTGTATCACACTTTGCAGTTTCATTATTTAACTACTTCTTAGCATTTATATAAAGAAAATTACTGTTCGTTGTATGTTTATTTATTTATAGTTATTGTTATATTACACCATATATATATATATATATATATATATATATATATATATATATATATATATATATATATATATATATATATATATATATATATATATATATATATATCTAATATCGTGATACGATTATGATGATGAAAGTCTGTACAGTTATTTTTAAGATACTTTGCGGTAAATGTAGAAAAGCAGAAAATAATGGCTATTTATAGTACTTTCGTAAGGATATTTTACTTCACCCTTACCCTTGAATGACTGTTATACCTATGTTTCTGAAGACCTTAGTCAAGCCACGAGTAACACGAGTTCGTATGGGATGGATGCATATTTGGATTCTTTCTCTACGTCCCTTTGTAAGGTCGTAGAATTACGAAAAGTGTCCTTAAATTTGTGCTTCTTAATTAGTTTTCCAACTGTGTCTGTGGTATATCCATTACTCATAGCTATATCCTTATTTAATAGTTTTTTTTTCAAACCTATCATTGCTCAGAGGAAAGCTTAATAAGCGATGAACAAGAAAATGAAAACTCGCCATTTTGTGTTGATCACAATGGTGAGAGTAATTAGCCATATATATGAGCGTACTGATATATTTATTTTTAATTACTCATAATCTAAAAATGGAAGTTGTTCATTATTTTAAGTTTTTTTTATTAAGTTCATATGTAAATTTTAACGAAGTGAAACGATTGCTCAATTTGGTAACGAAGTTTTCTACATCCGCAATATTAATGTCAAACACGGCAAAATTGTTATCCACAAATCCTAGAAAAGTAGTCAAAATCATGTTTTGCTTCAATTTCAAATTGACTAATGAAGAGACCAGTAATGAAATAAATAAAAGGCGATAAACAGTTGCTCATTGCTTCGTTCATGTTGTTCAAAGAACTTGTCATAATGGAAGCTTTATTATATTACCTATTTTATTATAAATCTATATAATGTAGCAGTCAATTTTGTTTTGTAAATAAACATTATTGTTCTTATTCATTGCAATTCTCTAGCCAATTTTTTTTCTCGGAAAGGAAATGTACATAATATGTAATGGTTAGAAGAACAAAAAGTATATTATCATTTTTATTTATAGATACAACATATATTTATTAGAAAAGTACTAGTTATACTATATTTCATTAAAGCTAGTAAAACAAATTATATGATGCAGAACACGATTTATACCTAAAGACGTTATGGAATTTAAATTAAGCTATATGGTAAATTACAAATGCCTTTTTACTACAGGGATACAGGGATAATAAATGTGGCACAGGTAAGTAACTATTTAGAAAAACACACTGTTTTAATCCATAACGTGGAGGATGGAGGGTTAAAGATATAAGGGGACTATAAAATATAGAAGAGATATATGAAGTATGTATACATGATATTTAATTTTATGTGGTACACCATTCATTCCTATCTTCATCTTGAGCTAATGGTAATCATAAAGTAAATGCAGAATGTTTTATGTCTGAAATTAAATTAACTACCCAATAAGTTAAACTTAGGAGTTACATTTCCTACTCTGAGAATATAATTATTATTAATCTAATGTGTTCACTTTAAAATTACTTATACATTTATAATTTACTATTCCCGTTGTAAATATGGTTCTCACCAGTGACGTATCAGTTATAATATATTTTTATTAGTGTTAATGTCATGTTCTTTAAAAATATTTTTTTACTTGAAAATTAATTTTCTCTGTCGCCCAGTGGACGTTTGGTCCAAGGCAAGGCGTTTGGCAACTCATGAGAACATGCCCCGCTGTCTCCTAATCTTCCAAGCATCCTCTACACTCAGGGTCTTCAATATCAGAATGGGTATAATATGAGGAAAATAGATCATGTAAGACCTAAGACCACTTACATAAATTATAATATTGACAATGCAAAAAGTAATAAAACTTTCAAAAATGTTTTCTATAGAAAATTTCAATCAAAATACAATCACTTAACAAATGCAGTGGTGTATCAGAATAACATAAAACAGCGGTGGGGCCATATTCATAATTTTTTTGCATGACGAATTTATTTTGGAACAAATCTGTTTATTTACTTCATTAAAACGACGTTTTGAAGGGCAAAGCTAGAAGGCATTTCGTTCGAAAAAAGATTTTCCATTGAAAAAGGTTTTTACATACCAATTCATCAAAAAAACCTAACTCAGAGTTCCAATAACCAAAAATTATAAATTTGCCGTTAAACTTGAAAAAGAAATAACTGAATAGTTTACAAAATCACCCTTTGCACCTTTGGATAGACTTTTCTTTTTTGTATCATATTATAATAAAGTAATTAGTTCGTAAATTTGATCACATTCTCATATTCATCAAAGACATCTTTCCTCCTAATTTCATCAAAAATCGGTTAAGAGGTAGTGAGTATATAGAGTAGGTACATACCTATAATACAGAGTTATAAGTACATAGCAGACAATACAGCGCACATAATACGGAGTACAGGATTTAGTAATATGATTGGATTTCTTGGAAGTGTCACGAACCTTATTCGGTATATCCTTCTAACTTCTTGAATAATTCTGCCTAATGAGGACAATATGATGATATTATAATATATTATATTGTAACTAACTTATATCATAACTTACAGCTACCTAAGAACCGTAATAATACCCTCGAACCATAGTAACCCCGTGGCTTTGACTGCACTATATTTATGACTAAAAGTCGCCTTGTGAAATTTGTTTCCGATGCTCGTTAAATTTACACTTTTTGTTGGTACACAACAAGCGGTCTTAAATGAACCTATAAATTCAGAGCTCTAAACTGAAAACTCAAGCTGCAGCAGCACACCAATCTCGATTTAAAGAATAAATAAAATAATACGTGGATTGAAAGGAATTTGTGTTTTTGAATTTTAACAAATGTAATTGATCATTTATACTTGAAATTTCACATTAATACATCCCTATTCTCACAGTGACACTTTTATTAGTTTTGACGGAACTCAAATTCATATAAAACACTAACCTACTCTACTATTTATATTTTTTCTATATGAACATATGGCTATACCTATAAAAGCATTAGGCATACATTTATCTAGAAATTTAAACTAGATAGAAAATCTATCTAGTTTAAAATTCATAAAATGTGTGAATGGTGAAGTATTCATGCGAAATTTCAAGTATTAATGATCAATTAAACAAATCATACATCACTCTGAAGATCCTTAATAAAGGTGAAAGAACTTGTACAGCTACTAAGTGATTCATTTCCGTATATATATCTCCAGATTGACAACTGGTAAGTGTTTTTGTTTGATGATTTATCTTTGTATTTTATTATTCCTCTGTGTAATGAAATGCTACAAACCCAAGATTTCTTCTCACATAGTTATGGTATTTGTATATTGATAATTTTTTATTTTGGTTGTAATTTTAGTAATTTGTTATTTTTTTAATATTTACCGTTTACCTTTTATGCTTTTCTGTGGTTATAGTCTATAAAATATTATCTATGATTACAATAATACAAACAACTTAACCTCTATTAAAATTTGTGACATTAATGACGTTAATAAACAAAATTTTGAGAAGATATGAAAATCTGAATAGGTTTCAATATAAGTTCTATTTCTAGGAGCTCTAATAAAATGTTCTCTTACGCAGGTAGGAAATTTATAGATTATAAAATATTAAAAGCATATTAAAAAAACCATATTATAGTCGTAACTTATTTATTCAATATAAGGTACCTTCTCCTTGTTTATCGTAGACTCGTAATGCTTGTATTTTTACTTTCCTATATTTTACGGCTATCTGGAATACAGCACCTCCCGTCTCCACCTTGACTCTCTGGAACTGGAACTCTGAATTATGGATTACTAATCCGATCTTCCCCCATTCTCAAGAGCAATCAAAATTTATATCCTCTTCCCAATTTCTTTTTAGAATTCGTTACCAAGTAGAGTTAATTATTTCTCTCCTTTTTTTATTTGTTTTTTTTCTCTAGATTTATTTTTTTCAAAAGGCCCATTCTATGCATCATTTCTCATTTGATTTATTGAGTTCATTGGCGTAGCACCTCACAAATTTACTATACGTTCTTATATATTAGTTTATATATAGCACTATACAGTTATTTATAGAGATAATTAGTTATAATATCAAAAATTCAATTAACAACAAGTTCCCATATATGGTTCAGTAGAATTTGTATATTTATACTGTAACGTTTACTATATGTGATTCATTTGATACCTGATTCATGGGTGATTCATTTAGATACATTTTTCAAAAATAAAAAAAATAAAAGAATCAATTTTATTGGGTAAACTTTATTATCATACAAAAGAACCATTCTTTATATTTACTTTTCAAAGATTATTTCTATCAAATGTTGACCGTAACTGCGGCTAACATGGTCAATATTATTATTTAGGCCTATCCTATATGAAATATTTCAATGAAATGTTTCATATAGTTTTGCTATTATGTACCAGCCCTTTGCAAACGTTTATTTTCACGGTCAACATAATTATATATCTAAACATAACAATTTTGTTAAAGATTTGGTAATTTCCGTTTGGCTGGGACGTTCACGTATCCACCCGCCAGAGGTTTTAGCTTGTAATTTGCATGTTATTACTCACTCTATACTTTCGGTCTCAACGCTGCTTTTTGCATCGTTCCGCATAATTTCACAAAGTATTTCGTATCGCATATTAATTTAATCAAATCGCTCTATAGCGTGCTCGACACACCTTGGATGCGCATTTTCTAAATGCCGATATTACATCTCGTAAATTCTGATCATATCCAGAAAAATGATAAGTAGTAATTTGCGGAATCAAAGCACAAATCCACTTCGACTTACGGTTTTCTGGAATTCCTGGAAATTATAGTTGCATGACAAACAAAATCCGTGGCGTCAGGCGCGTTCTTTGATCATGCCAGAGCACTGCGGTTGACATTCACATTATTAAGTTGTTTCAGCTTTAAGGCCATTTATAACCCAAATTACGGATGTTGTGATTTTATGAGATATTTTATATCGTATAGGTACGTGCATAACTTTGATATCAACGATCAATTAAAGGAACCCAAGAAAAAATTGCATCAAATTCACCACTCATATACCTTTTGATGCAAGAATCGCAGAGCCATAAACCGTTTTGGGTATGCGCATCAACAACATGTGATATACATATTTTGCTTGTTCTTGCCTGGTTTATTTTTGAAGATATGGTGATGAAGGTTCAGCCATGTTTTTTTACCAAAATTTGAGGTCGTGCAAGGAGTGTCTTAGACCATTTTTGGATATAACGATTCAAGCATGTTGTGCCCTCAGCCATTGCGTTTATTTTTGTCTTTGATTGATTGTGCTTAAATTGTTGTCGATTTTGTGAGGATTTTTATAACAACACTATCTTTTTGACTTTAAACGCATAAATTGTTTAATTTACGCAGTTAAAACTTATATATACCTACATAATACACAAATAAAAATGTTTAACAATAAATGTTAATAATGACTTGCTCCACCTCTTGCTCTTATGACAGTTTGACATTGTCTTGGCAATGCTATTATAGAAAAGCATACAAACGTAGCGCATAAAAGGGAGATGCATGGAAAGTAAAACAAAGCAAAGGGAAATCTTGTATGAGAAAAGTAACTTGGGAATATATAGAAGTAATCGGCTTTACATATTTACCCAAAAAATACTGTGCTCTCAATTCTTCTTAGCGAAGTCAATACACGTTGTAAATATGCATATTCACTTTTATTGATAAAAAGTGATAGCCTGCTTCAAGGTCAATAATTTATTAATTGATCATTACAGAGTGCCTCATAACAATTATATATAATATGTCCTTTGTGTTGTTTAATATGTTATTTTCTTGCAATAATAATAAGCTATAATCTAAAAACTCTTTGTTTATATACTAATATAAAATTTGTGACAACACCGGAATACTTTGCTGCAGTCGACGCGTATTTAGATTCATAAAATGCCATATTAAGGTGATTTCTAAAAGCAAACTCTAAATATTTACAATTGTATTCGGCATTAGGTATAACAGAATAACAGATAAGGAACCTACGGGAACAAAATATCGTGATGCATTAGATAAAGACAGCTGTACATCACCCGGTAGCAATGACTACACTCTAATTGATTAATTATGTTCAGCATAATAACTAAATAAATTAATGCCAGAAAAATAAGGACACCAAGAACAGTTTAGACAAATGGCTGCACTATTTATCAAATATAGAAGTTACATAAACTATAATTATTAATAAAGATATAAGTAAAATACTTTCATCAAAGTAGGGTTCCAGATTAAAAGCCTCGTAGAAGAAATCAAATGCAAGGCTGGTTGAACGCATACAAAAGGAAATATTTATGCAAGCTAGTGTCAAATTAAATAAATAGTGCAAAGATTAATGTAAGAACTATAGAAAAGTATTTTAAATGCGGATGTATTGTGTAATAATTTAAATTATAAATCATATAGATTCGCAATTGATCAGAAAATAGTTGTTGAGGAAGGAAGGAAGTTTTTGTTTGGTCAATGTACTTCCGTAGGGAGGTATAACAAACTAGAGAGATCATAAATGGCACCCAACGAGGTAGCTGCGTGTTAACGTTGTTAGAATAAAAGTTAAGTAATTTCAAAGTAAAATAATTTAAATGGTAGAAGTTGTATACCAAAGTAATAATAAATTAATAGAGTAGCGTTGGATTGTAAAATTTCAAGAATATTAATAATAGTAGTGCGATTTTAGTCGGCAGAAGATATCTAGTGTGTCCTAGATAGGCTTCAAGATATTTCTCGTGATATCCAAGTAAGGATAAATTCAATTGTCTACAAGATAAACAAGTCAAAACGATTACAAATACAAAGAACCAGGTTTCCAGCAGCAGAGTGAGTAAAATATGTGAAACATTAGGCCTGAAGTAGTTTGAATCGTGATAGATTCAGCAGTGCAGTGCGTTTGTGTTTTGTTTCGAGGCTTGTTTACAAAGGATTAAGATAAATAATTTCAAAGGTAACAATCAAACTTTAATTAAGCCTAATAATTGTAGAACTTTATAAATTGTATATCTTTGTGTATTTATACACACATTTATTTTATGTCTTGGTTGAGGATTGAAATATCCAATGAAAAATTTTAATATCCCATGTAAATTAGGTGTCGGTCGTTAGGTTAACATATTTTCTTTTAATTTATTAAAATAAACAGCAAAATTTTAAAATCTTACGTTAAAATAATAAATCCTAACATAAAAATTTTAAATATATAACATATAAATATATCATTCTCAAGTGTAGCAAAATAAAAAAACATCATATATTTCTTGTGCGCTAAGAAAATAATTATTAAATAATATTATAAACCACATACCTACCTAATAAAGAATTTATTTTCACTGTTAACATTATAATATTACCGAATATTACTATCAAGGGACGAATATTTTTGATTATATTTATTAAAAACAACACAAATGTTTGTGAATGGGTATATTTCGTTTTGTTTTGCAGTTTCTAAAAAATATATAAATTGATTACCGAGGTTGATTATATTGTCCAGTCATTTAGTATATCTGTATTTTAATATGTTAGGTTTATCAAGATAACATTAGCAGCATCTGCAATAGATGAGTGTTTACCAATTGTTCACGCGTCGTATGCATTGCAACTGACTGAAAGCTGCGAAGAAATAACAGATTGTTGCGATATCTAACTGGATTTGAGATACTAATCTTGTCAGATATCAGGGTAAAAATCTTCAATCGTTTTATAATTACCTATAGACCCATAGCTGAGAATATTAATACCAATATTATATTTATAAACATTACAATATTAAATATAATTTAATAATATTTTTCAGCGAAAAATCAGATTCGTATAAAATCTATTTTCAAGTTACAGGAATGAATAACAGCAAGAGGCAAAAGCAAGTTCTATTATATGGTTCAGAAAACTTACGTATATACCTCATAATAACATTTGGCCTTGAAATCTGGAACATTTCCAGAAATATCGACAGGGCAAAATTTGTTTTTTGTTTGTCAAGGTTGTCCACTGATCACCACATCAAATCTCGAATTACCAACCCGGCAAAGGTCCTTGAAATCACTCTGTATACGGTGATTTGTAGTGATCTAATCAACAATCACTAATTTACCCTGTCACATCAACAAGTCGAGGTACTTTATATGGACTTTTCGAAGGCGTTTGTCCAACATAATTATGCAAAATATTGTTGCAATTGGATTTAGTGACACATTGATGTTTTTGAAATCATATTTATTATATCGTAATCAATATATTGGGTACAATAGCTTCAAATCAAATGAATTTATTACTACATCAGGGGTTCCCCAAGGCTGACCTGGGGGCCACTGCTCTTACATGTTTTCTTTAATAACCTCGTAGTGTAATTTAATATTAAATCCCTATTATATGCTGATCACTTGCATTAAGCTGTTTACAGAAAGCAACACTGTGCAGGACTGTAAGGGGCTACAACTAAAATTATCTTGTAGAATAGTGTGAATCTAATAAATTAAACATAAAGGTCAAACTAAGTCTGGTTAATTTTGACTAGATCAATAATATCAGTCACCTTGAACGATATCTTAATACCTACCTCAGATTTAGGTGTAACATTTGATAAGAAAATTTTATTTGGTATTCCTACATATAAATAATATTGACTATGTGATGCATTTAGTGGGTTTTATAATATCGTGCAGATTTGAGTATAGAGATAGATCGTCGAAATATACTGTCCTGTACGTTCGTGAGATCTCAATTAGAATATGTTAGTCTTATCTGGTCATCTCATCACCCCATCTGATCAAGTACACAAAGCCTAACTTCAAAAAGTCCATAGCAAATTTCTTAAAAACGTATATATGAAACGTTACGGTGTTTATCCCAAGCAGTGGTTTAATCATACCTTTTATAATTCAAATTACTGTGAAATTCACTTGAGGTCTTTGAATACCGTAAAATATGTTCAAATAATTTGACAACTTCAACGAAGCTGATTCATTTTAATAGTAAAATGTTATTTACGTTTCAGCTTCAAACTGTTGATTGTTTCATAATTCATATTGATTGTTTGCAACTTCATTCCAGAGGAACATTTTAGATTTAGAGCAACAAAATTAAAAATTATATTTTCAACCCCCGGGGACGGAACTTTAATCCACCCCCTGGGGTAATTACGGTTTCCTCCCTGATGTCAACGTTCAACTCTCGCCTCAACCCGACGAAATATATAAAACTCACAAAATTTTCAATAGTTCGCATAATTTAAGAGAAGTTAATAATTCTGTATTCCTCGTAAAGAAATACCCATGCTAAGTTTAATCTCATTCTTCTTCTTTGCGAGTCAATGTTTCGCGTTATTCAATTTTTTTTAATTTTATTTATTTTCTTGTTTTTGTTCTTTTTTTTGGCGTAAGATTTTTGGCCTTGTACTTTTATTTATTTATTTATTTGCTTTTTGTTTTTTTGGCTATCCGTATTAACCTCATTGAAAAATCTCTTTATATACAATGTTTGGTGTACCTACTCGTATAAGGTATTATTTTCTTGAGTTAAAGCAACAACGCTAGTGGCATCCCTCGCACGTGAACATGTCACGTATAGCGGCTCATAGATAAAGCAACCACCCTTAGTTAAATCTATGCCAACTTTGCTCAGCGTGTGCCCTTGTGACTTGTTGATTGTCATAGCAAAGCTGACATCGATAGGAAATTACAGTCATTTGAATTCAAAGGGAAAATTCGACGGTATTATGAGAATTCGTGGTTAAATGGCGTCTCACCTTCTCCGCATCCGGATATTATACGACGATCGACGATTTTTATAATAAAAATACTCTGGACATTTAGGTTAATAATTAATTATTTATTAGTGTTTATAATGGATGTATACCCTATTTTAATGGGATTTTGTTCACAGTTTTATGGATTTTAATTTTTTGCGCGGAAATGTAATTATTTTTCTAATATGAAAGTAGCCAAAGTTACTCCCTAAAACATCAGTTATCTGCCAGTGAAAGGCCCGTCAAATTCGGCTCAGCCGTTTTAGAGATTAGCCGGAACAATCACACAGACAAAAATTTTAAAAATTGTTTTTTTTTTGTTATATGTACCGTATCTACTTTCATATGCATTTAGTAAAAAACTTATTTTGACATTACAAACAGACACTTGAATTTTATTTATTTGTATAGATAGGTAGTTTCTGGGGCCTCCATTTATTTCCATATATAATATTCCATATTATATATGGAAAATCAGAATTTAGGACACTGGCATAGGAACAGTAAAGGACTATTATAGTTACTCCAGCATTCGTGAAAATAGATACTGCTAAAACAACTTATGGATATAATAGCAAAAGTATCGATATATCACTATTATTTTTGTTTGTATGCTTCCCCCCTTATAAAAATAATTAAGACATAATTCACCCTTTCATATTCTTTCTTTAATTATGTTGTATATTATTTATTGCCGCCAGACATTCCAGCCCTTAGGTCGGATCTGTTTAAAGTTATTTATTTCCTAAATCTACTGAATTATAAGTACCTTGTCTTAATCTTTAGTTAACAAATGTTTCTCAGGGAGTTAAATTCTGTCCTTGGAAAGTTTAGAATTACTGCCTGTGACAGAGGGCTTATCTTTTGTGAATAAACAATATTCATACATTTGTGTCGGGTTATTCCTCGGATTAACAGCATATTTACCTACCAGCGTTGTTTCATTTGTAGGGAGAAATAATCTCCCACATAAATCTACAGGATCTAATGCCTCAACGTTAAATAAACGTAATATAAAATATATGTGTAAAACTGTTTAGGTAACACAAATTGTCTTTTCTAGGTAATATTATTTTTTGTTGACTCCATTATTAATTATATCTTAAAAACTATAACTATGAAGAAAGATCAGATATGGGAATAAATATTTAATATTAACAAGGTATTCAATACTTTGAATAGTATTGAATACTTAGATTGAGCCGAGGGGTATATTATGTTTGGAATAGCTCTACAAATAATGGTTGAATACTCGTGAAATACTTTTTCAATATATTATTTGAAACTGATAACGCGTCCTGTCAAACACTACAGTTTGACTAGTATTCAATACCATTGCATCATGGAAAGACACCGGAGCAGCGACTCCAAATTGTGGAGCTGTATTAAGAAAATCAGGGCTCTGTGAAGCAAGTTTTTCGTGCACCTAGGCCCAATTACAGGAAGTATTTCCTTAAATTTAAAATTTAAATTCAAAGTACTTAAAATACAGACTAAACTAACCTAATAGTAAATAAACCAAATTACAGAGGTAGCTATTAATTTCAATTTTAAACTGTTTTTTGGTAATATGGAATATATCAACATTTGCAATACTGTTTATGACTTCTACATATAGTGGTTAATGGGCAATTAAAATGATGATAAGAATTGGGTATTGAAAAATAAAATGTTTGTTGATTTCTAGATACTTGTCTAGGGACATTAAAACAAATTGTTTAATTAAAACAAAAGTTTCAATTGAACAGGAGAGTCTATCAAATTGTCTATAATCTAAAACAAAAATAGTAAACCCATAATCTCGCGCCGCTTACGAAGTGAGAAAAAGTCGAATTCGTCTAATAAAAGTTGTAAAGAACCTGTAATTTCTTTCAGGATAAAAAATGTGTTTTGAAGAATAAATATTTTAAAAATTTCTTTTGAACCAATTCAATGGCATCAATATATTTTGGATTATGGGGGTTCCAGACAATACTGCAATATTCTGACTTACTTACTTCTGACTTACTTCTTACAAGTGAAAAATAAAGAGTACAAATTGCAGCCGTTGATGTAAATTCCCTGCTACTACGTATAACGAACCCCAACATTTTTACACCATGTATCTTAATATTTTCAATATGGTTGTTGACCGTTAATTTCGTATCAAAAGTGACACCTAAGTCGGTGGTTTCAAATATACGAGTTAACAGAGTGGAATTGATAGAATAATCGTAGGTAATTACATTAAATTTTCGGTGATATTCCATTATTTTACACTTGCCAAAATTTAAAGATAACATATTCAGACCAATTCTCAGCAACTTCTCAGACCAATTATTTAGCAACTCATTTTGCAGAAGGTGACAGTCCGCTATATCTACTATATCTCTGTAAATTTTCATGTCGTCAGGAAATAGAAGTTTTGGGGAATTAATTTTATAAGAGATATCAGCAATAAACAAAGTGAATAAGAAGAATCCTAAATTTGCACCTTGTGGTAGACCGGAACTGGCAATAAATGCAGTAGATTTGCCACCCTCAATATCTACAAAAAGTTTCCTACCGGACAAATATCATCTAAGTAAATTTATAATGTGACTGGATATTCCAAAAAAAAGATAATCTTCCCAATACCAATATATATTATGTGAAACGCGGTCGAAGGCTTTGCTAAAATACATGTAGACATCAACTTGGTGTTTGGCATCGAGCGAATTTGATGCAAATTGTGTGAAAATGCAAAGATTACTTTCCGTACTACCTACGCGGTTTAACGAAACCATGCTGCTGTTCTCTTATATTATGTTTTATATGTGCATATATTGCATCACCCAGTATAATTTCCAACAATTTAGAAAATACTGAAATTAATACTATAGTCCTGTAGGTAATAATGTAGGAAATTAAACCAATTTTAAACGGGACACACGCGAGATAATTTCCAGTTATTGGGAAAAGTACCTGTTTTAACAATAAGGTTGAATAGGTATTTAAGATAGGGGTATTAAGAAACATTAACTGTAATATTTAACAATTATAGGAGGAACATTATTGGGACCAGTAGTTAACTTATTTCTCAATTTTTTACTAGCGTTTACAATTTGCTCATAGGATATATGATCAATGTCTAAATAGCTACTTGTATTTATATCTTTTATATAATCATTTATTATAAAATCCAGTCCAGGAGGTAAGTATACACTTTGGAAATGTTTAGCAAAACGATTGGAAATCATATGCGGTGATGTCAAAGATTCCTTATTATTTTCCAGGGTATGCGTGACGTTTTCTTTTTAGAGGTGACAAATGACCAGAATTTTTTGGGGTTACGTTTTATTTCAATTTCGGTTTTTTCTATGTAATTTTTATATGCGTTGTTTATATGTAATTTTTATATATGTCTTTCATTTCTTGTCTGAGATTCTTTACTCGCTGAAGATGAAAATTAAGTTTAAATTTTTTGGTCATTTTACGATAGTAGTTTTTAGCTTCAATCTTGTTAATTATACTTTTAATATTCCAAACAGGATATTTAAATGATTTACAATTTTACATTGGAACACATTAAATAATAATGTTTTGAAGAATATTGTTAAAATACTCACAAGCCTCATTTACATCATCAGATAAAGTTATATAATGCCAGTCCACTTCATTTAACTTAGTGTACAGTTTAACAAATTCTGCTTTTATGATGTTAAACCTGGGTACTTATGATATAAAGCTGGTAGTTTCCTCAAGTTTTATATCAAATTATATTCGAAGCACTAGATGATGTTCATCGATGGGTACTAGTGGTTCTACTTCACAAAACACATTGCCTTTAATATTATTAGAACATAATACCAAATCTAACAAACGATTGTTAACGTTCATTAGAGTTAATTTGAGCAAGATCGCTATTTAGAAAATCATCAAATCTTATAGAAAGATTTGATGGAACGTTTTTGTCACTGTATTCCGTTATGTTATAATCTCCTAGAATAATAATATGTTTAAAATTCAACATTTGTTCCAAGGATTCAAATAAATAGTATACTCCTCCAGTAAGGTGTTTGGTGGAATGTATAGCACGATTATAAATACTGGTAGTTTATTTTCAGTACTAATTTGAAAACAGAGTAAGTCAATTTTTTCGATTGGTGAAGCTATGTGGATCAATTCTAAACTATAACTGACGGCAATTGTTAATAATACACCACCACCTCGCAAACATATCTCTGATCCATTTTTCAGTAATAGAAATGATTTTATCGTCGCAAGATATTACATTTTTGAAAAATTGGTGCGTTTTTGTATCAAACCTCTGGTTTTCGAAAATATATACTTAAATTATTGTTACTATTATTTTTAGTATGCCGACAGAATGTATTTACATGTTTTTTACAGAAATTGTCGGAAGTCCATGAACATATTTAATATACAAATCAGTTTCGCCATTTGAAATACTGTTGTTGAGTTCGTTACGAAGTTTTAGAAAATATTGTCGTTGCTTGATTGTTTGATTCGGTCTAATATAGATATTCTTGAAAGTAGATTTCATTCAGATCTGCAACCATTTGTTGAAGATTTAATTCATTTTTGAGTAAATCCATTTCTTCTTTGTGTTTACGGTCTTCATCAGCTATTGATATTTTTAATTCGTTCACTATTGCCAATAGGTACGATAAAAAATCAGACCCAATTGTCATAATTGGATGACCGGACGACCGAATAGACCAGATATAGCGAAGAGACCCTGAACAATCGATCGACGTCTGACATTCTCATTTGTAGGTTTGTTGTATGCAACAACTTGACGTATTTTGCGTAAGGATCTTGGTTTAAGAGCATCCAAAATCCATCTCGTCCAAGAATTGAAGCCACCAGACTTGCTTGTGTAGGATTTTCAATGAGTGGGCTCTGGAATATCGCAATGAAGAGAAACGTCATCGCAGAATTTTTTTAGGGATGACACCCTAGGGATGACAGTGGCTTTAATGGTACGTTAATAAGACTTGAGGTAATGAGCAGCCAATAGCAATTCAAGAACTGCCAATACATCGTACAGCCAAACAGATCGTAGAGCCAAATTTTTTCAAAAATGAGAATAACCGGAGCGTAATATCAATCACGATTTGATTGATTAGAAGCTAACAGTACTCGTGTTATTGACTAGATCCCGGTTATTATGAGCACAAAGTTATCGAAAAGAGATTTGATCGAAAAGAGAAACATTTGAAAGTTAAAAACATAAAAGATTTCGATTGTTTTTTCGGTACTACTCATGAATATAATATATTCGTGTAATAGATACCCAGTAAACAACAAGATATATTTCTAGTGATTTTAACTACTAGTTTACTAGAATGCTTTATATGTGGGAACTTCAAAAAAACTCTATACCTTTACTCTTTCCCTCTATACCTGAATATATTAAGCAATCTTGTGATAGAAAGAGTATTTTCATACGATATAACGAACTTATAAATCTCGAGAATAATACTACAATAAATATAGACGCTATCGGCGTGTAGGTAAATAAAAAATAGAAAATACCATCTGTTCATCATTCCCGAGCACTTTGTTTTCCTTTATCGCCCTGTTGGCTACAATAGTAAAATAAATAATTTACCTAATTTTGAAGAGAAAGCAAATCATGGTTTAGACAGATACCAGTTGTAAGGTATCTATTTTTACTTCAATGTATGGTGTTGCTTAAAATAAATAAAGGAGTAAAAAATTTACTGGGACTTTTTGAGACAGGGTGAGCGGAGTACAACGATTTATTAATTAAAATAGGAATTTTAAGAAAATTGATTAACGTAAAATTTTAGTCAAAATGAGGTCCACATTTCGGATTTTAAAAAGAACGAAACAATATTTAGCTATATCGGCGCCTGCTAGCTGAATTTTACATTATTACTGGTGCCTTAAAAGTATGCGATGTCGTTACTGCGAAAGCTGAAGAGTATAAATATTGCATTTGATGGAGAAAAACCAAAATCGACAATTTTTGTAGAGGACCAAAAATTTTGGTACCATTGTGTTCAAATTTTCATCAAACTTTAAACGACTCAAAACGTTCGGTCTGCTGACCGTCCGTCCGTATGTCCCGATGCCGAGTTTCTTGTAAACACGCTCTCTCAACAATGAAATACGAAAACAATGAAAGTTTGGCAGAAAATTTATTTTTGTATAAAGGAAGATTTTGTTTTAAATATAAAATATATATATATATATATATATATATATACGTCAATATATATATATCACATATATATCACATATCGTGAACTTCTATCATATATATATCACATATCGTGAACTTCTGAAACTTTGCTACTACATTAAGATGGTCATGCAAAATTTCATAAAAATCTATCTATAAAAATAGCCTCGCAAATTATTTTTCATTATTTTTGATACATATATATTTCTCAGATGTAGAGAAACGGTCATCATCTCGATGGCGCAGTGGTAATGTTTTGCCATTTAGTCCGAATGAACTCAAAATCGGTGTCTTGGGGGGTTTTGCTTTCCCAGATCCTGCTTTACTTCTCACTAATGCAAAGGAGAGAGTGCTTATTGTCTGAATGGAAATAAAATCTTTGGTATTCCTAATCACGAATCCTAACATTTTAGTGGACTCAGCTACAATATTGTGGATATGAGAGCAAAAGTTTAATATATGATTGAAAGTGATGATCTTTTGTTTCAGAAATCCGAGAAAATCAATGTTGAATTCGTAAAAAAACATATAATTTTAACGTGTGATTGACACAATCTTACATTGTTTTATATATTTAGTGACAGTTGGTTTTTATTACACCAAATTCATGGCAATCAGTTAGTCTTTTATTCTCTAAACATTTTTAAGTCGTCGGCGGATGATAATTTAGATGAATCCAAATAATATATACAATTTGTAAAAGTCAAAAAATAACTGGCCACTAACTTTTCAGATTTGACACCCTGATATTCCGCATAAGGTACATTAGGTACACGATTATTTAAATAATCACTGAAAAGATTTACCAAATTAATGGCTATTCCAAAGCTATGTAATTTTTGTAGTAAATTTATATGAGGTACACGGTTAAAAGTTACGCAGAAATCAGCATAAATGACATGAGATAGTTTTTGCATCGAACACGCCTAATATTTATTGTGTAAAAATACAAAAATACCGTACTGTGTACTTTTAAAAATCATGTTGAAACTCTGAAATAGAAAACTTTAGATGAGTGTAAAGCGCATTTGATAAAATTTTCTCAAGTAATCTGGTAATAACAGATGTTAGCAAAACGACCCGACAGTTAGAGACGTCTAAGAGTAAACCCGATTTTTAACCCGAAGATAAAACAATATAAAATAAAAGATAAAATAATAAGATAAAAAAACTTGAGTTTCAAAAGTTGGCGAACATATACTTTTTTAATGTAAGGTGAAATATTAAATCTAGGGATAATAAACAGTCTTTACAACAGTCTTTAAAAACAAGTGCAGGAATATTATCCTTATCACTTGATAATTTGGTTTTTTTTTGCAGAATTTCTAATTTTGTAAAACAACTGTTAGTTGACCTTGTTAGTGTTTTTGTTACTGCTTTGCAAATCATTAGCAATAAAAGATCCTGTAGACGGAAGAAAACTATTTTGTGACTAATGCTGTGTGTCAAATGACCGATTCAATTATAGTCACTGACCAAATGCTATATCCCAACTTTCCTTTAATAAATCTCATAAATATTTATCCTCGGTACAATTTAGTCGGGTACCTTAAAACGCTGGATAATTTAGTAAGTTCGTTATTATATTATTTCGAGGCGTGGGGTAGCGGTGGGTACTGGCGGATATTGTGGGCCCCGTCACCGTGATCTCCTACGCTCCTCCGATAATAACATGCAAATCGCATTGAAATTGCGGTGTCTATTTAAATATCTTGGCGCGTCATGTCTACCGTTGACGAAGGCTTCATAAAATTTGTGACAGTTGCATATTCTGGCATTCTGAGGCTTACGTCCGACAGCTCTTGCAGAATTTATGGATATTTCTTGTGTATGCAGTAGTGGTTAGGCAGAGAAACAAGAAAGTGTATATCATAAAAGTATTATTTATTCCCAGGAGAATGCGTTTTTAGCCAGTTGATGGTATCTTTCGAGCACCTACTGCCGGAGACTGTTCTGCCACCTAAAAGCTGCCACTGGTCTAACACCTTCATTTACTTGACTGTAAAGGTCAAACATGTTATGATAATAGTCAGAGGACGGTCTAATGTTGAACGAAAGTACCAGAACAGTACTTGTGTCATAAAATTAACATTCCTCTCTTGATAGTGGGTATTGAAGGAAAATAGTTGAAGGTAGCCGAAGCTCAAAATTTGTAGTTAATTTATTGGATAATTGCTTTGCTAATAATTCGATGCATCCAATGTTTGTAGATATATGTGATCCTTAAATAATATAATTATATGTACAGTAAATTCCTTGGCATTATTTGCCTATGTATGCAGTGTGGAAACTATTTATTGAATCAATTCAGTATTTCCAAATCTGCAAATATTTCATAAAAATCCCGTGACGTGAACTAATAATTTTAGTGAGAATTATTATAACCACATTTCTTTGAGGTCTTTTTATAGCCCACGAACGTTATTATCCAAAACGTCAAAAATTAAAAACAATAGGCACCACCAACAAATAACCAGAAGTAGGCTGGGTGGAAAAAGGGGTATTTTTAGGGATGAAACGTGTTTTTTTACGATTTCTAGCAGAGCTAGACGTCTTAGAAGGTTGTAGATACTTGAAAAAACTACAACCTTGTCTTCCTGTAGCAGTGTTGTTCAGCTGCAAGTTTTTACCATAGCGGTGTGATAGATTTCAAATATGAATTCATTAACATATTTTTTGTACATTTTGGTACTCATTTATATGCCTCAAAGGGATCAACAAACCGAACAACAGCCTGAGCCTTGAACGGTTATTCAAAGTTTCCTTACTTGATATTACATAGAAATTTCTACCTTGCATCACTCTCAACACTTCGTTTCAATAAACAATGAAGAATTACTGACATCTAAGGAACCCCCACCCCCACCTTCTGCCAAGAATTTTGTCGACTTTTGGCCTTTGAAAACTGTACTAGACTATTTAATCTAATTACATTTTGTATATAATTAGTTGCCCTGTTAGATTTATTGCTGCCCTGTTATTGACTATGTAATTGAATAAGGAACTAAATCCTTCAAGGTATTTTATTGTTTCATATGTTCAATTGTACCTTAAAAAATATAAGTCCACAAATAGTAGGAATGTAGTGTTTAATTATTACAATCCGTGTGCCTTTTAGTGAAGAAAGCAAGCGACTGGTTTTAAGTTGTTCCCTAAAGTATCCTGCATGTAACCTACCCGGTTAGACATCTGGGATTTGATGTCTGGGCGCGCAGGGAGTGAAAAGGGTTTAATTTAAATAAAAAAATTATAGATGCCGACTGATTTATGATACACCGTGTGTAAAAGAAATCTTGGGTTTGTTACATTTCATTATATAGAGGAATAAGAAAATAAATGAATAATAAAAAAGAAGACACACTTACTAGTTTTATATCTGGACATATATATGGAAACGAGCCACTTAGAAGTTGTGCAAGTTCTTTCACCCTCATTGAGGATCTTCAGAATGATGTACGATTTGTTTTATTGATCATTTATACTTGAATTTAAAATATTAATACTTCATCACTTTCAGTGACATTTTGTGACTAATGTCACAAAACGTCACTAATGTGACAAACTAATGTCACGACGGAAATGAAATTTACAGAAAACACAAACCTATTCTACTATTTATATTTGTTCTATTTGAAGATATTATATATAAAAGCATACCGTTACTCAGAAAATGTTAAACTTTAAAATGCATAAAATTTTGTAGAATATATTAAAACAACTACTTTCCCTAGATATATGTTAGAAAATATTGAATTACTTATACAAGATTATACAAGCATTTAAAGCATAAATAATTCTTCGGTATTATTCTATCTAATTAATATTTATCTAAATAATAAATTGCTACAAACCCAAGATTTCTTTTCTCAAAACAAATATGAATAGGAAAGAACTTAAAAGCTAATAAATATATTCCAGGGTGAAAATTGGAATTGTTATTCGAATTTTCGAAAAACACATTAATAATGATTGTGGTTGTATTTGTGCTGTGTATATATAACGAGGTTAGGTTGTACTTTTATGTTTAAATTGTTCTCAAATTAATTGTTGCGCTGTTTTTTGTGAAACTAAACAATGGATTCGTTGTTAACTTATGACTAAAAAATAATAAATGACAAAAGTTAGTTTTACCGCGTTCTTATGAGACAATTTTAGACAAAAGAGTACAAAAAGACTCGTTAGAGACAATTTCTATAAATCATTAAAAGTCTGATTCTGGAAGATCACATTTAAAAATAATGTTTACTAATTCTAAGAAGTCTAATTCACTTTTTTAAATGGTGTATTGGAGGTTAAAGGGATTTCTCAGATGGGGCAGAAAGATTGAAAAGAAAGATAAAAATATTACAAGGCGCTCACTAATAATGTCTGAAACTTTAATGTATGAAATGCTATCTCCAATGCAAGTGTCTTACAGTAAAAAATGTGGAATTATGCGTTCCAATTCAGAACTACCCTTACAAACAGCTATAGGATTGACAATTCATTCAAAAGTAAGAAGCAAGTTCATTGTTAATCTATGCCATTCTATAGGAGCTTCGGTTAATTATTCCGGAGTTTTAAAACATGAGATACAAATAGCATTAAGCATTTTAACGGACATAAGAAGCAAATCAATGAGTTTATATTCCACCTGACACATGTTAGCAGAATATAGTTAGGCGATTCTTCTTGCCCAGTATACCCTTCTTGCCTGAGTCTCCCCTACCTCTAACATGATAAATAAATAAATGCTATATACACTAATAAGCGGCGACTAATTTAGCACATAATAAGGCTTGCATACAAATAAGCAATGAAAGGCAGCTTTGGATGCTGCTCATTAACTTATGATTAATGATTACATTATTTTTATGATATTAGATTGTAGGCGAAATATTTATAAATGTTGACCTCCAGACACGACAATTAAACAATGGAAAAAATAATACATAAGGTCTTGTCAAGATTATCATTTTCACCATAATGCACATGAAAATACTCTTCACTGTGTTAGAACATTCATATGGGTATATATTATTATAATTACTCATCTATTTACCTAGATTTTCCATTTAAAAAAATAATTAAGCTGCTATCGAGACAATACATTCTCCCATTCATACATAAGTGAAAATACCACACCTACAATGTTAACCCAATCAGCTTAATGTTTGTTTCGTCACCATGAAAGCAACCCAAAAAAATGCCGGAAATTCTTCAAAGAATCAGCAGGAGGTGCGTACATTGGAAATGTTTGTGAAATGAAATGTGTGTGTACATTGGAAATAAATAAAAGACAGTTTTTTTGTAACATGAATAAGAACCTATATATATATATATATATATATATATATATATATATATATATATATATATATATATATATATATATATATATATATATATATATATATATATATATATATATATATATATATAGAATGTATATATATATATATATATATATATATATATATATATATATATATATATATATATATATATATATATATATATGTATATATATATATATATATATAGAATGTATATATATATATATATATATATATATATATATATATATATATATATATATATATATATGTATATATATATATATATATATATATATATATATATATATATAGAATGTATATATATATATATATATATACATTCTCCCATTCATACATAAGTGAAAATACCACACCTACAATGTTAACCCAATCAGCTTAATGTTTGTTTCGTCACCATGAAAGCAACCCAAAAAAATGCCGGAAATTCTTCAAAGAATCAGCAGGAGGTGCGTACATTGGAAATGTTTGTGAAATGAAATGTGTGTGTACATTGGAAATAAATAAAAGACAGTTTTTTTGTAACATGAATAAGAACCTATATATATATATATATATATATATATATATATATATATATATATATATATATATATATATATATATATATATATATATATATATGTATATATATATATATATATAGAATGTATATATATATATGTATATATATATATATATACATTCTCCCATTCATACATAAGTGAAAATACCACACCTACAATGTTAACCCAATCAGCTTAATGTTTGTTTCGTCACCATGAAAGCAACCCAAAAAAATGCCGGAAATTCTTCAAAGAATCAGCAGGAGGTGCGTACATTGGAAATGTTTGTGAAATGAAATGTGTGTGTACATTGGAAATAAATAAAAGACAGTTTTTTTGTAACATGAATAAGAACCTATATATATATATATATATATATATATATATATATATATATATATATATATATATATATATATATATATATATATATATAATATATATATGTAATATATGTATATATATTTATATATATACATATATATATATATATATATATATATATATATATATATATATATATATATATATATATATATATATATATATATATATATATATATATATATATATATATATATATATATATGTATATATATATATATATATATATATATATATATATATATATATATATATATATATATATATATATATATATATATATATATGTATATATATAAATATATATACATATATTACATATATATATTATATATATATACATATACATATATATACATATATATATATATATATATATACATATATATATTATAAATATATATACATATATATATATATATATATATATATATATATATATATATATATATATATATATATATTAGCTTTAAAATTCTTTGCTATTCATATTTGTTTTGTGAAAAGTAATCTTGGGTTTGTAGCATTTCATTACATTGAAAAATAAGCAAATAGACGAATAAGAGGAAAGTTATACTTACCAGTGCTATATCTGGACATACATACGGAAATGAACCGATACACACACCGAAACGAACCACTTAGAAGTTGTACAAGTTCTTTCACCTTTATTAAGGATCTTCAGAGCAGTATACGATTTATTTCATTGATCATTTATACTTGAATTTAAAATATTAATATTATATATATATATATATATATATATATATATATATATATATATATATATATATATATATATATATATATATATATATATATATATATATATATATATATGTATATATATATATATATATATATATATATATATATATATATATATATATATATATATATATATATATATATATATATATATATATACATATATATATATATATATATATATATATATATATATATATATATATATATATATATATATATATATATATATATATATATATATATATATATATATATATTAGCTTTAAAATTCTTTGCTATTCATATTTGTTTTGTGAAAAGTAATCTTGGGTTTGTAGCATTTCATTACATTGAAAAATAAGCAAATAGACGAATAAGAGGAAAGTTATACTTACCAGTGCTATATCTGGACATACATACGGAAATGAACCGATACACACACCGAAACGAACCACTTAGAAGTTGTACAAGTTCTTTCACCTTTATTAAGGATCTTCAGAGCAGTATACGATTTATTTCATTGATCATTTATACTTGAATTTAAAATATTAATACTCCAACACTTGTAGTGACGTTTTATGACATTAGTTTTATTAGTTTTATTAATTCCGTCAAAAACTAATGTCATAAAACGTCACTACAAGTGTTGGAGTATTATTATTTTAAATTCAAGTATAAATAATCAATGAAATAAATCGTATACTGCTCTGAAGATCCTTAAGGTTGGGATTTTGTAGAGCGAGAGGAAAATAGATGCATTTATTTTGGTTAAGTATAAATAATTAAAAAAATACATAATATCTGATTATCGAATTAGGTGCATTCACTAGCTATTATCATAGTGATAATTATAATATAAGTTTTTTGTCCCAAAATATTCTTATAAGCCTGTTCTGTGGGCTAGAAATTGAAAATTTGCATTTTTATTGTTAAAATCACATTATTTTCATTGCAAGCACACAGAACAGATTTATAAGAAAATATTGGGACATAAAACTTATATTATAATTATCACTATGATAATAGCTAGTGAATGCACCTAATTTGATAATCAGATATTATGTAGTTTTTTAATTATTTATACTTAACCAAAATAAATGCATCTATTTGCCTCTCATTCTACAAAATCCCAGCCTTAATAAAGGTGAAATAACTTGTACAACTTCTAAGTGGTTCGTTTCGGTGTGTATAGTGGTTCATTTCCGTATGTATGTCCAGATATAGCACTGGTAAGTATATCTTTCCTCTTATTCGTCTATTTGCTTATTTTTCAATGTAATGAAATGCTACAAACCCAAGATTACTTTTCACAAAACAAATATGAATAGCAAAGAATTTCAAAGCTAATAAATATATCCAGGGTGAGAATTGGATTTTTTTTTGAATTTTCGAAGAAACAATTAATACATAAGACCAACAAATGATTTTAGTTTTGAGTAAGCAAGCAATTTCTGTATCACTCCCTCTTTGAATGCTTCCGAACTCTATTGTATATGTAATTCAATATTCTCCAGCATAGAGTTGGAAAAAGTAGTTGTTTTTCAATAGGTTCAACAAAATTTTATGCATTTTAAAGTTTAACATCTTCTGGATATATAGTTATCCAGAAGATGTTAAACTTTAAAATGCATAAAATTTTTGCATATATTAAAATGCATATATTAAAAGCCTAATGCTTTTATATATAATATGTTCAAATAGAACAAATATAAACAGTAGACTAGGTTTGTGTATTCTAAGAATTTGAGTTCCGTCAAAAACTAATGTCATAAAACGTCACTACAAGTGTTGGAGTATTAATATTTTAAATTCAAGTATAAATGATCAATGAAATAAATCGTATAGTGCTCTGAAGATCATTAATAAAGGTGAAAGAACTTGTACAACTTCTAAGTTGTTCGTTTCGGTGTGTATAGTGGTTCATTTCCGTATGTATGTCCAGATATAGCACTGGTAAGTATATCTATTCCTCCTATATGTTACAAAAAAAACTGTCTTTTATTTATTTCCTACTCTTAATGGTATAAGCACAAGTGTTATTGTGTTTGAGGTTAGTGAGAGTTATATTTTGCAATAAAACTGGAAACCACCAAACAAACATCAAATATTACCATGGGTAATTAAAAGCGCAAAATACAAGTTATTAGTTTATAATATTATACTACAAGATTCACATAACACCACCATAACGTACCATGAAACTCTCCGTTATAACAAAGGTTTACAATCGCCATATGTTTTGCGAATGCTTTGTTCTTTTAAGTTTTAGGTAATTGACTTCAACAGCAAAAAGAAATACTTTTAGTCCCACGAGAATCACGGTAATTGCTGTTATACAAGGTAATTTGTTGTTGCGCAAACTGCCCAATCGGTTGCTCATAAAGAATAATCATTTATGGGCACGATCACAAAATGATCAAGGTTATTTTCAGTTAATCCTAGATTTAGATTATAGCATCGTCCAGTTTACGGTTTACCTTACATGCTTTATCTATGATTTATTCCTCGATCTTTTCACTACTGCAAAACATACGGGAATTAAGTAGCGCCTGCCTAATAACCGTTAAATTGAAAATTTCCTGTGAGATTTGTGTTATTATGAGATTGTATAAAGATACAACTTATTACTTCATGGTGGTCTGCTTTGCGTTTTTCATACAATGCTTGGAAGAAGTCTTCAACAACAATTCAGTATTACGTATGGATGTCAGCATCCATACATAATAATGTAATCCACAGTTTAAAAAATAGATACGTATACTAGACGCGCACACACACACACACACACAGTAATGCAGTATTTGTGAATTCTCTACCAACATCAATCGATGCAACTAATACTCATAAAACATATATTACCTTATCATATAGGTATACTACAACTATCAGAAAATATTTATATACAAATAGCATATACAAATAAAAACAACTTAAAATTCCTTTACACAACATTAAAAGACAAAGGTCCACTTGAAAAAACCACACATTGTATATACGAAATTAAATAAACAATGTAATGAGGTACATTAGTCAAACAATACAGCTTCTTGAAGAACGTTTAAAAGGTCACAAATATTCAGCTGATATTATAGTTATAATAATCATTCTAATGAAACAGGTAATACATTTACTTATGAAAATACTAAAATTCTTAATAAAGAACAAAATTATAAAACACGCCTAATTATAGAATCAATGGAATCAATATAATAACTAAAAAGATCCGGAACATATTTCTGCAATCTACAATTTGTTAATATAAAAATATTAAACATATTAATAAAATACATTTTCTCTATATATAAACTTATATACTTACTACAAATATATATCTACCTAATATTAACATAACTAAAATTAGAGTAATAATATAAAATAGGCATAAATATTGAAGAAATAACTAAATGGATGTAATAGATCAAACATAAATGCAAAAAGATCATGTGGATAGTAGGTAGTAAACTAAATAGGGAATTAACGCAAGCAAATATGTTAAGTATAAATGGTAGCCAAATTAGAGAGCGGAAGCCTAAAAACAAATAAGGTGGATAAGGCTTTTTAAAATGGTAAAAGAATCACTGCATAGTATTTAAGTAAGTAGGTCCCTATGGCATAGATTATTTTTTTATTTAAAAATTTTAAGCGGATATATCTATACTATTCTATGCTAATGACTTATACTTGCATGTAAGAACAATTGAGTTTATTCAGAGAGAATAACATAAATTTGTGATAGAAATATAATATATATTTGCTTCTGCATTTGCATCATATGTGCAATCTACGTACATTATGCCTTATTAGAAACTGAAAGAAGGATTTCGAAATGATATTGGTATTTAAAATAAAATCACGGGACTATATTGGATACCAAACTGAAGACCATATAAGTTATTTTCTAGTATAGTCTATAGGGTTATTATACTCGCCGCTGCAGAAGTCGAAGAGTATTTTGCATTTGATGTGGTAAAAACTAACGTAGCCAATTTTTACCAAAGACCGATAATCCCTTTTGGGTAAAGTAAACTTGAAGCAGGACAAATACAAATTGGTCATCATCATCGTTATCATTGCCCAATTTTGATTTTTTTATTAACAGTTCAAACCGTGCGTTCAGAACGGCATGCTCAAACATACCTTATTAGAACATACATTCCGTTCCAATTTTTGCTGTGTCTCGCAAAATTGTTCGAAATGCCTGGAAAAATATTAATTGTTTTCTAAAATACACAAATCCCTTACCAAACTACAATAAAACAACAATAGTTTTTACTTTAGAAATTATGTCAACATGACTAAAAACCGAGCTAATCGCAAAACCGTAAAACCTACATCTCCAGTCTCAATAAACCCTAATGATGATTCTTGTACAGATGCGAGCACTACAAGCGAGCAAGTATTGACACTAAATACTCAATATTAGAGCGTGAGCCTTTGACAATAGTATGGTCGGTAAAGAATTTTATGCCCTGTTTATTCTAAAGAAATGTTAAAATCATAACCGATCACAGACCTCCTCGTTACTTGTACTACTTAGCTATTCTCGATTAGATACTCAAGGACGAAGAATATAGACTAGGTCATTGGTATTAACATCAGCGGAATGCGCCATATATTTTATTTTAATCTAAACCCGGTAAAATGAACGCATCTATAGAGAATCTCAATAAAATACTAAATAAAAGTAATTACTAATCAAATAATTAACGCGTTTTAGCTCAGACCTATAGTTTTCAAGATAATATCAAGAAACAGTGACATATTTTCGGTCACTATCACTAGAGCTCGCCTCTGATTTATAAGGGCTGGGTTTATTCACAAAGAAACCTACACATGTAGTGCCATAACGGCCACGCGCGCTCCCAATATCTTATTTGTTATATTTATTATTTGTTATTGTATATAAAGTAAAACTAGTCCACGCGTTGCATAATAGAACTAGTAAAAATGGCGAGTAAGACATTCATCGGATCAAGATCATCCTGGCAGGATCGCCATGTGATGCTGGCCCTTAAGACCGGCGCGACTGGTACGGTGGTGTACCAATTGGGATGGATGTAACACTTCAACGAAACTTAACAATAATTTATTTACATTGGTAATAGTTCACAAGGAACGCGCTCCACGAGCAACTACAACAATCGTCTATAGAATATTGAATATGAATATATTTGGGTGACCTAGATTCCGCCTTATATAACGTTGTCTAGGTCAGTGTAAATATAAGCAGATTTGCATTAAGTCGGCCTTGATCCTTGAATGTCTTACTCGCCATTTTTACTAGTTCTATTATGCAACGCGTGGACTAGTTTTACTTTATATACAATAACAAATAATAAATATAACAAATAAGATATTGGGAGCGCGCGTGGCCGTTATGGCACTACACACATAAATATGTGAAATTTCAAAACTATTGGAATTTGTCGAAGGTGAAACTGTTAGTTGACTGGACTACTATATTCGCAAGCTAGAGTTAGCGCTTATAGCAGAAACAGCCTGAGTTAGAAACATCACATTAATAAGGGTAGAACAAAACACATAGAACATATTTGCCAAGATGCAATATAGAACACTATTATCTCAAAAAATTAGGTACCCCTTTAACAAAGATTCTGTATAATAGCTATTACATTATAAATGGTAATCTAGGTAATTACACGTGAACAAAAACTGTTACACATGTTTTGTTTCAGGTTTCTAATTTATTATTAATTATATAATATTTATGTTTATATATAAAACCATTTAGATACATATTTAAGATGCGGTTGACATCTTACATCAATCATTTCGCCATTAGTTCCAGTCCATTAGTTAACAGTAAAATGTAAATAAATAACAATGTCCTTTTTCTAATGGAAATGTAGGTACATTATGTAAACATATAATTAGATTGTGAGCGGATCTGAACAAGTTCATAGATAATGTATTAGGTTAGTGCTAGGATAGAACTAACGCTTTCTGCTTCAGGTTAATGTGGCACAGATATAGCAAATCCAGTAAGATGAAGTAATTCATAATAATAGTAAGAGCAAAAATTGCATGTATGTGTTATATAAATAGAGCATATTGGTATATCTAAGAAATAGTGATGGCCAAAAATAACCAAAACCAGTGACCGCCATTTTCGGTCACTGGTTTTGGTTACCGGTCACCGGTCATTTTCATTCAAAAATTACCGCCAAAAATTTAAAATGACCGGTTTTTGATGACATTTCTATAACCTCAAATATACATGTCATATTTTAAAATACTATATTTTCGTATTTTTCTCTTTTAAATAAATATAGGTAAAATTAACAATTTGGTATGGGATTATGTACTTCAAAAGTAATCAAAATATGAACAAAAAGCATGTAGAATGTTTTTTATGCAGTTCAGAAGAATTTTTGTCAAATACATTATGTGGAACATGCCGCATAATGAAAAGCATTTATTGAAATGCAAGTGATTTCCAATTATAATTAAATAGTTTGTTTCAAAGTGAAATAAATAGAAGTGAAAATAGACTTATGTGATAAGTGAACAGTGGAAATAGAAAATAAGGGATAGAAAACTCACTTTACCTGCGCATTAGAGGCATTAGACACACTATTTTTTTATATTCTTAATGGAAAAGCATTAAATATTAGAAATTCATAAACAATTAAATTGAAAGTAATCATAGAAATGCATGTTTTGAATTATAATTGTCGATGGATTGAAGATAGTATTGCAAATAAATTAAAAACTTCTTCTTATTCCTCTTCTCATCAATTACACGTTGTTCGTTTCTACAAAAATTTCTAAGATTCGCTCACTCGCATCTTCGTCTGGCATATTTAATAAAGTTTACAATTGAAAATTTGATATTTTGTTATAAAAACTGATTGTTATTATTAACTAGAAAACCTTGCTAACCACAAAACTAGTGAATCTTTTTAGTTATTAAAGTATGATCTTTTCCACTAACAATACAAAAAAAACTATTTGAAAATGAAGGGTCCAAATTTATATCAACATGTTACAATCATATTTTGATGTATGTATTATATTTATGATTTCTTTTTTTAAATTCTTGATTAATAGTTTTGAGAAAATAGTTATTTATGCAACAAGTGCAAAAAGTAAATGTTTATTGCAAGCGAGGTGAAATCGGGACAATACGTCGAGTGTAATAAACATTTTTTGTACGAGTTGCATACAATATTTTTTCTACATTCATGCAACAACCAAAAAACGATTAATTTAGGGGCAGTAATGTCATGACATTAGGTGACCTGTCATGATCTTTATGTCAAAACACTGTAGTAGAATGACAGATGAGTGCAATAAACATATTATTGCACTAGTGCAATCAAGAACCAGTTTTTGCATTAAATATAGTTAAATATAGTTTTGTTTTTCGCATGAACGTAGAAAAATATAGTTCAATAAAGTTTAGATTTTTTCATGAACGTAGAAAAAGTATTTTCATTGTTTTCCTCTTTATATTTGCACTTGATATCAACGCATTTGTTATCATTTTCATGCTTAAGCAACGAACAGTCCAGTGAAAAAAATGTTCTTGAAATAACCAAATAAATAACCAAAAGTGACCAGTCATAATGCTCGTTAAGTTATCAGTTTATATATTACCAGCAATTTTTCCAATACTAGTATTCAACCATTGCATTTATTACACTATTAAATATCCATATTTGTTATGTGAAAGAATGCTCATGGTAAATGCTTATTGTATATACCCTTAAATCTGTTTAGATAGAGAATTATTCAAAGAAAGTTGTAGAAATATAAGTAGTAAATATTTATATTAATGAAAAGAAGAGGAAGTACATATGGTGCTCAAAGAAGGGTCATGAGTAAATAAACGAATGAGTTCAAGGTCATATGAATGAAACGGTTGATATACAAAGACTTTAGCTGACATACACCAAATCAATTGTCACCTAAATATCTCGCTTCACTACTTTAGTAATAATGTGCCGTCTATTTATTTGATGTACTAATTGCTCTTCAGGCTTGGTTTTTCATTACATAATTACTCTTCGTTGCTGTACTTACTAATTCACAGTTGATAATGTTTCAAAGAAATAAAAACCATCGGAAAAGCTGAAGAGAAACACTTCGAAGTTCTTACTTATAAATGCATCGATGAAATTACTTAATAATTACTGAAATTACTTCGAAATTTTCATGGAATGATGACTACATTAATTTAAAGGTTAGCGAGTCCTATATGAGCGGTTATAATTTGATATATAAAACACCTTCAAATAATATATAATTTTGTGTATATTAAAAAATTATATATGCAAACAGACTCCAATTAAAAATTACACCAAGAAAAATTAGTAAAGCGTCAAAATTTCACACATATTGTTATACTAATATGTTGATGAAAGCATATAACGAATATAAATTAAATTTTCAGCAGCTGTCGCCACCGGCCTTTTAATGGTTACGCCACTGACACTAAAATAACATATTATGCTCATATAATATATAATGTCTTCAAACGCCCTGCTGTTAGCCCCGAAGACTAAATCTGAGAAGTATATTGGACATTTCAAGTATTCAGGCACTTAATTTGAATTAACATCCATGGATTAGATTACAGTCCAAGTACTGGTTCACAATGTGCAAGAGTGTTAGAAAAGCTAATTTTTTGAGATAATGCTTTATACTTTATAGTGATGGAAAGTATAGTGTAATCAGCACTTCTGGTACCGGGACACTTGGCCTAGGACACCTTGCAAAGGTGTAATATTAATAAACGTAATAATAAAGCCTAAACTGTTTTCTGAAAGCTAAAAATTTATAGAAAATGAGCAAATATAATATAAAACATGAGATCAACAGTCAGATAGCAAAATATAGGGACACGAGGCGTCAGCGCTACTTCATACCTGTCAAAAAATGACGTGTGTCAAAGTGATTTCTCAAGGCTGAAATTCTCCAAAACATTAATTAAAACTATAATGTTAATAAATGAGACAGTCATACTCATTTATAGATAAGACCACGGCAGTCAGCAGTCGATAGATAGTCGACAATCGATAAATGTATCGAAAATGAGAAACCGAATAAAATGCTTCCAGGTCCACTTGATGTTGTTTTGATAGACGGATTTTTCTTTCTTCGGCTCATGAAGGACGTACCACAAACATTTGACTACATTTCCAAACAGATTTTGAAAATGATAGTGAAGAGAAATTCAAAACATATCGCTCTTATTTCCGATCATTATGTCTCTCCTTCTATCAAAGACTACGAGCATTCTCTTCGGGACACTTTCGAAAAGTGTGATCACATCACTGGATAGGAACACACAAGATAAAAGGCAACCAACAGACTTTGTAAAAGAATTTGGAAATATAAAATTTAACGAAGTTTTTGTTAATTTTTAAATAGCTCATTAGGGTAAACAGGAAGTGTCATCGTTTTTCGAAAGCAAAATTGTATAGGTACGTCAATTTCCATCGTTGCTATGAATATGAGATCGAAGAATTGGTCATTACAAGCGTTGACGATACGTTAACATGTTCAGATCACGAAGAAGCCGATACAAAAAATTTTCACCATGTTTGTCACGTTGATTATGAAGCAAACATATCAATTAGATGTTCGAATACTGACATACTTGTCATTCTACTTGGCAATATCGGGCAATATTGGCAATACTTGACGGAGAACACGACGATGGAAATGATTCAGACAATTAGATGTTTTCTTTTCAATGAATCAATGATTCTTTTTTTTCCTGTTATTAAATAATAAAAACT
Organism: Tetropium fuscum; assembly: GCA_964058915.1. Lineage (NCBI taxonomy): Eukaryota > Metazoa > Arthropoda > Insecta > Coleoptera > Cerambycidae > Tetropium > Tetropium fuscum. The sequence continues at coordinate 232,298 of CAXKVY010000364.1, forward strand.
ATTTTTTTGTATACAATGACAGATATCTTCATAACAAAGAATAAAAAATCATCACTTCATAGTACAACCTGCTTTAAGCATTACTTGAAAACATTTACATATTATATAGAATTTTTTCATCATCAAACAATTACAATTACTAAGAAATTATTAAAATTATTTTTTTTATATAAAATAAATGATATATATTGAGAAAAATCATACTAATGCTTGCAGTTACCGTTATCACATCTATCGACTGCTGACTGACGTGGTCCTATGATAAATGAATCTGAATGTCCCTTTATTAACATTATAGTTTTACTTAAGGTTTTGGAGAATTTCAGCCTTAAGAAATCACTTTGACACGTAATTTTTTTGACAGGTATGAAGTAGAGCTGATGCTACGTGTCCCTATATTTTGCTGTTTGACTGTTGGATTCTTGTTTTATATTATATTTGGGAGTTAATTAATATTACACATTTGCGAACGTCCCAGCGGCAGGTGTCCCGGCACCGGAAGTGCAGACTCTACAGTTACTAAAAACTAACCTGTTCTCAAAAAATTAGTATTGAGAAAACTTTTGCACATTTTGGACGCCAGCTATTAGGAATTGAAGTTAATCACAATACAACATACAATCTTAAATTGAATGTTAAATTAATGATACGTTTAATATTTCAACACTAGAAGGTAGAAAGCTTTCATATATATGAAATTCTTACCTTTTTGATAATTAATTAATTTCACAGATCACACATACAAAGCGCTACTATGGCGTGTATGTTTCTATTGCTTATTATCGGTTTGTTGAGTATTTTACTTAAATTTTTATCGCAATCATATTGGAGGTATTTATTAACAATTATTATCTAATATACTGTGAGCATTTTCTATCTTATTTATACAGTTTATACACTTAGATACACAAAACGCGTCGTTTCTGTCGGGGGTGCAACACGTGCACGAAGTCGCCACGATCGCGTATGTTAGCTTTACGTCAAATTTACTGCAGCTAAAAACCCAGTTAGGTACAAATATCATTAAAAACGCTCAATTATTTTCATGTCATCTATAGAAAAATATATTGCAATTTCAGATCCCAAACGATGCTAGTATTTTAATCTTGTATAGAATATAGACTGTGTACTTAGTGTGCAATAAATATTATTTTGCGAAAACATATTCTACCTAAATTACAAATTTCCTATTGCACTGTGTGGTAAAATAGTGAAACTGTCAGTGCCGCAAACATATATTATTTGACAATATTAATATTTGTGCATTAAAAATATTAATACCTGCAACATAATATGAGATTATATTTTTCAGCACGAGTCACATGAACAACCCCGCCCTCTCTCTAACTCTGTAACACAAAAGTCTTTACAAATCATATAAAAAAATCTTCATAAGCCTGTTTAAATTTGGAGAGGTAGCATTTAAAAAACGTGTCGCTGGATTTTAAATGTTTTTATGGCCACCCTCTAAGAATACCAAATTCCCTTCCCAATCACCTTGTAAAAGTTTTATCGCTTTTTTCTCTTTTTATTGCGCTAATACCTAGAATCCAGAATTTCATAGTCAACGGGTAATTACACGAAACGATTTTATAATAATATATCGGCCGCCTTTGCCAAAAAATAATTATCCGTTAGAGGTCTGCATATGAATTTTATGTTGAGAAACTAATCAGTGCGGACTATAACATCATGTGTACCTGATGGAGTACTATTTGGGTCACTTTTTGATACTAGTCTAGATATACTTAATGGTCCGGCATTTGTTTGCAATGCCGTCAATGCCAAATGTATATTATATATCTCAACACAGTTATAATCAGATAATAAATACATCATTAATTGAATATTATTAATATGTTTCGTTCGCTGTAATGAAAATACTTTGTTACAAGGTATAGTTGCTACTATATGCTACTTGTCTTGCTCTTGCATTTGCCCTTACTAAAATATAACGAACAATAATTAGTATGTCTTGTCGGCTTGACAATTATCAGCAACATATGGTTTTGGGTTTGATTTATTTTATTTAATTTTAAAATCTCTAATCAGTAATATTTTCAAGAAGTGAGGATATTTTAATAATTTGTGGACAATGTGGCAAAGACGCTGCAGAAGTTGAACGTGTTTATCAAGAAGAATATCTTAATCACCGTTACCATCCGTCGAGGCAATACATAATTTTCTTAATTAGAAATATGCAGCAAGAAAAGTTTATTCTCAGTGAGGCGGTGGAAGTTAACGTATTCCTGAATCTGAATCATACAGCATCCACAAGGGAAATGGGCCAAGAATTGGATATTAGCCACGAATCAGCTGGGCGCATATTGAAAAAACACGGGTTTCGCTCGTTCAAATACCAATTACACCAACATTTTTATGTCGGCGATTTGAACCGAAGACTTGTTGGCGATTTGGAGTACTGTAATTAGTTTATGCCTAACAATAATGACAACAACGATTTTGAATTTCCAATCATGTATTCAGATGAATACAGGCTTACGAACATAAAATGAACAAAGGGAATTTCCAAGAGAGATTTGGCGCAAATGTTTGGGTTGGGATAGTTGCCTCTAGAATTGTCGGAGCAATTTTTTTTCATGAGCGTCTAACGGGTGACCGATATTTAGAAATTTTAGAGAATCCCATTTTAGGAAGGCATACACAAAAATGGACTGTAAAAATCGAAATGGTATAAAAAGACAAGAAATATGGTACAGTTATAGGTATGCAGAATAACCTCTAGATTTTAAAAAAATGTAAAAACATAGAGGGTATTTTATTTAAAAATTAAAAGCTGGGGCCACTTCTGAGGAAACCGAAAGTCGTTGTTAACCATTATATTATATAATAATACATATAGGCCAGTAGGCTTAAAATTCAAATGGGAAATAATTGCTACAATAGGTTTTACTGTTTTAATGGCTACATTTGGTACATACTATGACTATGATAGGTTTTCCCCCTCGGAGGAGTTAGGCCAAAGTGGTGGGTAACAATGTACCCCCAAAAGGGGTATTTTTGCAGTGTTACGGTTATATCTCATAAAGTACTCACAATATCGAAAACATTGTCCTATTAAAAGTTGTAGGGCATTAAATTCTGCATTGAATGAGCATACCTACACAAATTTCACAGACGTCGACGAATGATTCTCGTTAGGCCAGTCTGCTGCTCAGGGTGTAAAATTTCTGTACCTACGGAGTCCCATCATTGGGCTCCTAAAAGTCTGTAATTTTCATCGCCCCATATATGCAGTCTAGGTCTTCGTCAACATATGGCTCGTTAAATATATCTGGTTGGAGACAGTTAGTGCCGAGGTTAGTGCAAGAGTTCGCCTTGCAGTTGGCACTAATCAATGAGTAATTAATCCCAGCCTTCCGATACCCACAACCACCTGTACACCCCTTTTTAGACCTGCATACATTTGCAGAAAATTGTGGAGATAAGAGGCTGTGGAAAACAGGTCCAATCGCAATTTATCTAAAATATCTCCTACCATACCTCCCTGGAGGGTTGTTAATAATCGTAGGCCAGCTTCGGCAATAGCTTCAGCTCGAGTGTCATGCTGTCGTAATGTCATGCATGAGTGTCATGTTCGAAGTAAGGTTTGATTTCTTCGAGAAGACATTTATTTTCGACCAATAGGTTGACCACTTTCTTCTTACCTTGCCCGAAGAGTGCCGAATTGTGTCAGATCTACTTATGGCGGGCGTGGAGAAATACGAGTGGGATGTTGTCTGCCAGTTTGAAGCTGTTGGGATCAAATACTTTTGATGGGGTCGTTTTTCCAGGTTTTGAGAAATATATGTTTGCTGATAGTGTGGTTAGGGCATGAGCATGATGAGGAGGTCCGTATCATAACCAATTACCACAACCTTCCCATGGTCCTGTGATACCTCAAGGGCCGTCACAACAATCAGGTGGTCGGCGCCTGGAACTTTACGGAAACGGATTGTCGAGAGAAATTCGCTTTCAATCTCATTGGCCGCAGAATTTATTCCTTTTGTATTAACAACTTTATTGATAGATGTGTTTAGAAGATATTACCAAAAAGCAGAAGTTAAAATGAAATGTTTTCATAAATAATAATGTTCGCTCTAATTTGATAAACACTAGTGTGGGAACGGGTGGTCCAAAAAATATGCGTCTGGTCTCGTTCAATGAAGAATTTAATGCCCTACAACTTTTAATGAGGCAATATTTTCGATATTGTAAGTTTTTTACGAGATACAAAAGCAAAACCGCAAAAATCCCCTTTTTTGGGGGTACATTTTTACCCCCCACCAGTTTAGCAAAACTCCGCCAGGGGGAAAATCTAGGATAGTCATATTGGGAAACAAATGAAGCCATTAAAGTAATAAAACCTTTTGTAGTAATTATTTCCGATTTGTAATTTTTTTGTTTTTACGCTACTACTGGCATAATAGGTATTTTTTATTTTAAAAAACTATTAAAATGTGTGAATTATTGATCTGTCATATAATATCTGCATAAGATCCTGTATAAGATTGACAAATTAATATATTATTATTGATAAATATATTAAGATTGACAAATTAATATATTATTAACAGGAACTAATGTTTTAGCCGTTATTAGGTGATAAGGTGACTGCTGATTGGTAAGACACCACTTACTTTTGCTCTTGCCTACGTTTAAAGAACTTTTCCACAATTCTAGACAATATTTTATATGGATAACCCAAAAAAATTACCCATACAAAATGTAAATGTCTCTACTGCTAATGAAAGTCTATTACTTTAAACAGTAGATATTAATATTTACCATGAATTCGGACAATCATAACAATAACATTCACCCCGAATCCAAGTAAATTCAACATATATATTTTTAGTAGGTAGATATGTATATTTTTTAATTTCTGGTTATTTATGTAGAATATGTATTCTGTATAATATATTTCGCCAAACTGTTACCTAATTTGCAAGTAACTTCTGGTGTTGGTCTTAAGTCATTCAGGCGCTCTTTTCAACGAATGTAAAATTTTACAAATGAAAAACATATTACCTTGTTTTCCTGCAGAGTGCTGCTTGACCTTTGCAGAACTCACTATGAAAGCGGAAACCAGCAAAATAAGGACGTAAATAGCACGTTTGAGACACATCTTGCACTGTTTAACACAGTTTTAGGCACACCGCATGCAAATCACCTTAATTTCACTTTCAAAGAGCACCCCAATTCGCACATTGTATAATACACTCGCGCTCCGAAAACTTTTAATTTCTCGGCGATAAGTTCTGTTTATGAACAACGAGCACGTGGTAGCAAGCTCTCTTCCTTTACAGGTATAGCCCCTACGTTGGAGACTTGAAGACTGAGGTAAGGAGAGTTTACCCAACACGTTGTGGATGTTGAGGTACACTTGAGGACCGAAATAACTTGAAAGCCCGCCTATTTTTCTTCGAATACTCGCTGCGCCTCCTAGTGTCAAGCGATCGGAACGTACCTACTAGTCGCGGCGAGCTTTTTATTTACACTAACCGCACGTGATTCGTGTGAGTAAATGAGAGCAACAGATTATTAAAACTTGCGAGCTTTATTTTTATTAGTGGCGCGGAGTGGAGATGTTATCGAAACGTTATGCATTCTACAGCTTTTACTACAGTTAGTGTTACATTTTATGTGCATGTTGCTTCGCAAGAATAATTGCGCTCGGCTTTTTAAGATAATAGCGTACTCTGGTCTTTGTTTACCCAAAGTTATGGTGCAATATATTATCATTTTGTTTTAACAGCATTATGGACGTTGAGATGAGCATCATTGCATTGCACCGCAACAATAACAATATTAAATCTAAACATCACATTAATTTGTAAAATACTTTATTTGTGCTCTTTTAGCTACTTTTACATATATGACTTAGGTATTTCCCGATTTTTAAACATCTACTTTAACCTACCCTAAAAGATACTTACTGTTCCCTTTCTCGCCATATTAATTAGTTTTTCTTCAGTCTACAGTTGTTGTTCTAAGAAGCAAAATTAAAGGATGACTTAGTTTCATTCTTAGTTAGTTTGATTTCATTCTTAGTTTTACCTTTGAATATTCTCAAGGGTTTTGCTCAAAGTCTTTTCTCAAAATCTCAAACCCAACATTTCACTGCTATAGTGCTTTCGTTTGATATGCAAACTAATGGAATACGGTGCTCTGATTTCCTAAGAATTATGCACAAGCCGTTAAAAGCGATATCTCTTTTCCGTTGTGTCAGTAGGAACCTAAGGACCATATTCAGAACGGGAGCCCATCACATCAGTCACTTTTTTCATTTTTCATCAGTTTTTATCCTGACGGTGGATGCCACCCCTTCTCGGGGGTGGAAATGTTTTCACTCAAAATATCGGAAATTGGTACGAATTGAAACGGTTTTATTTTAAATCAGTTGTACTAAAAACTACAAAATAATTAGGACACAAATCTGGACTTTCCTGACTTTCTGACATTTGGTAACGAATAAAAAAGTAGAACGCATAAAAACCATATTTCAAATGTTTTTATTTCTTACCAAACGTCAGAATCTCAGGAAGGTGTAAGTTTGTGTCCTAATTATTCTGTAGTTTTTACTACAACTTGTAACGAAGTGGTAATAATTTCCTCTTCATTACGTTAATTTCTGAATATTTTAGTAGGCCTATATTAAGCCTCGCATTTGTATATTATAATTTTCTCTGTAAATATAGGCCGTAAAAATCCATTTATTTTTAGCTATGTATTAATATTTAATTATATATTCAGTTCTGATTATAATCAAGCAATAAACAAGCCCATTCTGGGTACCGCGCCGCCATAAATAGTTTTCCCAGTACACCGTAATAGCTGTCTAAGCCGCCGCTCCAAGCAAAGCTAGGAACATCATACAGCTCACGCAAATTCTGAGCCGGAAAAACCCCGTTCCTGCTCACGCAAATTCTTGGCAGGAATTTTTGTCGTTTTCGTCGGAAGATCGCCGTTCCTGCTCACCCCAATTCTGGGCAAGAAAATTCCGGTTTCGGTTCACGCAAATTCTGAGTCGAAAAACACTCATACACATGACAGTCGCGCTAAATGAGTGCTATGAGTACCCTTGTACGCTCTACGTTCCTGACCGCGGCACTGTATTATCGTACTAACGTAATGTATGTAAATCCCTGACCTGTATGTGATCTGTATATAAATCTGTTGGACCTGGATTGACAATAAACCTGTTATAACCGTTCCTCTGTATATTCTTTAAGATAGAGTAATGAAAGGCCATTCTGTGGAACACGTGGCCCCTGGTATTCCGCCTGTTCCACTCACAGCTAAACCAGGCCCCTACTTGTAGGGAAAGTGGTCTGTCTGCACTATAAACAGACATTGGCGCTCGAGACACACACTTCAATCCAACAATTACACAGGCAATGAGACCTAAATTTTTAAGACCACCGAAATACCCCTCACATAACTACGCATTCACCCCCTAGCCCCCGCCACTAACAGAAACGTATTTAGAAAAAATCAAAAAGGCAAAAATAGAAAAAACAATAGACAGAAAGCAAATAAAAAAAATACAGATAGAAAAAACCAAAAAACAAGCAACCCAAAAAATATAAAAATACGTAAAAATAATAAAAAATAAAAAATAAGGGAAAAATGGAAAAAATAAATATGCCAAAAACAATAAAATAGAGAAAAAATAACTGAAAACAATATAAAAAATAAAATAAAACAAAAACGAGCACAACAATAAATAACACATATAACATAACATTACTAACGTAGATTAGAGCTTTGTACCCACGCTTTTATAGCCGCTTATAAATGTAAACTAACACAATAACTATTAATAAAAACAATAACCAAATAACTAATACGCATATCCCGATACCAAAAACCGTACGTCAACCAAAGCTAGCAGAATAATAATAAATATAAAAACGGACAGCCAAAAAGAGCACGCTGAATAAATAACAAATAAAAATCGGCTAAAGTACCCAAAAGGAGGGTAGAAGCCAAAATCCGTAAAAGGGACATACAAAGCAAGATAAACTAGGCACCCACCGAATCAAGAAGAAAAAGAGAGCGTCACAAACTGATAATTTAAAATACAACCGTTTAAGTTAAAAGTTTTTTTACCTATTTTTATTTATTTCTGCACTGTGAAACAGATAAACACAATTAATTATAGAGTAGGGAAAATCTAATATGAGGGGATCGGCTAAAGTTAATGTAGGACTTTTGTTTTGATATTCGGTAAGTTATGGAGTATCACTTCCTTACCAATATAAAATTGATTTCCCCAAGATTAAATTTGATTCATTTGGAGTCCATGGGGCTACATAGTTTACTAAAATTATGAAGGTAACCATATTAACACCATATTACCCAGTGAATTTAAATCGTTAAAAATTTCTCCATTCTCGACATGTAGCAATAACTTGTCGTCATGAATATTACTTGTGGGGTACACTAGTATAACATAAAAAAAAATTATAGGCAAAATAAATATTTTTTTTTGCAATATCCCTCACTGAGTTAATGCGGTCGTTCGGTTTTCGTGGAAAAATGTGTTTGCTTTTTATTTCAGCTATTTTTTACATGTTATATTTATGGTAGAACTCATTACTCCTTAACAACAGTAAAGTTGTTAATTAATCATTAGATTATTTAAGGATAGTTTTTGGGGCGAATAAAAAACAAGTTTAAATATATTTTTTATTAAATAAACATTTTCTGTACTCCATTAAGAACACACACGGACATTAGTTAATAATTTGCTAAAGGACTGTAAATTTTTCTAACATTTGGTCAACAGTTCAAAATATGTAAATCATTTTTATACCAAAACGGCATATACAAAATGTATAGGTACTAACTCGTTGGTAGAACAAATGTAGAACTTAACTAACATTGTGTTATGTGTATAAAAATGATTCCTATAATGCGAAAACTAAATTGTGATATTACGCCACATATAGATAAAAATAATTTTGCGTTTGGACAAACTTTTAACATCAAGCTACATACCATCAATTCCATTTCATTCGACGTCACTAACGTAACGTAACGGAATTTTTTTTAAACGACATGGAATTAACAATAATTATTATTTCTCTATAACGTGATATGTGTTGGGTACAAGATAGTTTAAGCCCAGAAATGGAGTTCTATAATTATGTTACTAAACGTTTGCATGTTATTTTTAGCACACAATTCATATAATAACAAAAAATAAGTAGCTTGTGAGTAATTTGCTTCTTTGTAAGGCTGTTGATATACGGTATTAATTCCAAAAACTTTTTATTGACTATAAATTTGACATAAGCAATCTATATTGTAAAATATTAAACAGCTTTTTCCTTTACCTCGGCCTTATTGTGATATGAAAATAATCGTGAACAATTATCATTCAATTTTTTTTGAGCGTCATTTAACATTTGTATTTGTCATCTCCGCATTAATAAAATAGTAATTTGAAGAATTCACCATCATTGTCAAATCAACTTCCTGAAAAATTGCCTGAGAAAATGTATTGAGAGCTAAAAAAAATGTATTCATATAGGTAAGTCGCTAAACACACTAGTTAAGTTTGCAAACCATATTTTCAGTATGAACTGACTGTAGGTAGTGGTCATTACGATGTCGACACTGTCTAACGAAATTGTAAACCATTTTTGCTTATTTTTCGGTGTGTATTGTTTAGATGGCATTGCAAAATATTACTGTATAGAAGGATAATAATAACAGCTGTTTTCCAAATGTAATTAATTCCACGATATGTGATAATTATTTCTATTTTCTAAATATCTAAAATTTTACATGTACCACTAACCACTAGGTTTATATCAACGGAAAAAAATTAGTCGTTCAAAAGCCAAATCAAATATATGTTATAAATTATTATCCCAATTATGATTTAAGTATTGTCCTTGAAATGTCCTTGAAAAGTGGGATATAAAGAACACGATGTACGCATCAAATGGAAGAAAAAAATAATTTTGTTTAACCCCTTAAATTTCAATGTACATGTAAATATTGATATGTCGCCCACTTTGTGATAGATATGTACCGATTAAAATATTGCTATATATTCTTATTTCTAATAATCGCATTTCCTCACAAGCTATTTAAAATTAGGTAGCCCATTGATAAAATCAGCATCTCTATTTTGCATTTAAAGCATTCTAATTACTCAGACTAAACATCCTAAAAGATATGTGTACAAACTTACTCAGGTTGCTATAGTAAAAAATGGTATGAAATTCTTTAGATTAAAGTTTGGAGTTAGTCTTTGGGAACAATCATTCGACTAAGCTACTACAGAGGATGTATCTCATGATACCTTAATATTGTAAAAGTTGGTTTACACTATTGCTTATACGTAGTCTTTCTGTAAAAAAACTGTTACTGTTACCACAGGTTCCTAAATAAATGTAAACATGATAACTGGTTGCAACTGACAACATGGCTATTCATTATATTTCCACGCTTTAATCTAAAACTACTCAAACAGCAAATTTAAAAAATCTGGATTATTGAGGGTAAAACAGTTGTAAATTATATTTTTTGCACGATTTGATATCACGGAGGAATATATAGGTATCGATGACCATTTTGTTTGTTATTTTTAGTTTAGTTTAAAACCAAAATTTATTTTAAAAATAATATATTTTCTAATATCTAATTCATTTAATTTTTCGAAAGAAAATATAAAAAAGCAATTTTTCCAATATTTCCCCTATAATTTGTTCATGAATAGTTGAAAATTCTAGGCATCTATGTATATTAAAATTTTCATCAACCTGATTTAAAGATTTAAATTACAAATAGTAACCTTGCTTATAAAAGTTTTAATTGCTCTTATTCCGAAATATTAAGACTTTTGGACAGACAAGGCAAATATTTCTATGCAGATAATTCACAAAAATTGGGTTCACTCAATATACCAATGAATATTATCATTATTATTTTATTATTATATTTTTTGTACTTGTCCCCCCCTGGCCTCCGACTATTCATTATTATTATTATAATTAATATGATCTGTTGTCTGATAATATTCGTAATAATTTCGTTTATAAAATTGTTATTTTAACGCAATTTGAATGTGAAAATGCAATCGGCAATCTAAAAAGTATTTTGAGCATCATCATATTATTTCATCTTTGTCGAATGTTGTTCCATAGAAAGTTCGCTTACATTAGCTTATTTATAATTCTATACATATAAGACTCCGTCGTGGATTAGACATATTTAAAATTCGCTTTATTATCAGTAGTAGTCTAGAAATTATAGTCTTATATGACTCCATAGTGCTATACAAATAGAAGTGATTTTCCCTAAGATATAATTATCTAACATTACAATAGTGTCAATCGTATTTGTCTATTGGCTGTGTGCGTATGTTTCTTTACACTCTTATAAGCATTCTTCAATAGCGATTTTATGATATGCAGGAATGGTATTTACAGCAGCCATAAGTTTGTGTATCTCTATCATCTGCCACACATGCCGACGGTATCGGTATACAAGAACCTACTTGTTATGTTTAATGATAAAAAAATAAACATGCCTCAATACCACTCCATGTATCTTACTTTTTCGGCAGTTCTGAGCTGTGTGACGTCACAAGTACAATGCGTCAAAGAGACCCTTTTTAACGTTCCAAAACATTTAAAGGCGTAGACTTGTCCTTGCCAAAGAAATTAGTCTACTTTGCTACAATAGGCTACATCTTCACATTTATATGTCTAAGGTAATTTGTATTAAATTAGTGATAGAAGTACATAATATTGTCTTTCACAAAATGATTTTCAGTTCTAGTTATTCCAATTATACTTTGATTGCTAGAACCAAGATTACATTATATGGGACAGATAATTTTCTATACAGAATTTTTTTATAAATCAATTGATTTGAACGTATTACTTCTCTGGATTAAACTTTAAATAGTAGGAAAAGAAAATATTATCTATTGATCTAATGTAAGCTTAATTCCAGTGAGATTTTGAGAGTTTACAGAAATCTATGGGAAAGTATTCAACGGGAATGGTTAACGAGAATGGACAAGAAAAATATACCAAAAATAATTAAGCAACTCAATGAAAATATCTTCGGATCAAAAAACAAATCCTCAGGCATAATCCTCTGGTCCATTCGAAAGACATTCGTTAGATTCAAAGATATCCTATGATTATGCATGTTAGAGTAAAAACACTATCATTACACTTTTTAAAGGGAATAGTAACATTAAAGTTAATTTATACAAATATTACCCTTAAAGATTTGCATATCCGCACTTAAAGGAAGATACTTTAAATTGCACTGTTAGAATTATCTAAATTATAGTCCTTACATCAATCCAACCGCACGTCGCGTAGATCGCGTGAATTGTCGGTATCGTAGGAAACTGCGCTGTTGGTCGAACGCTGGGTTCTGCGCTCGACTCACCCTGCAGGCAACGACCCGGTCGCCCCTGAAACAAAAGAAATACATTATAAAACATTATAAGCGGCAAAATATTTTTAGACCTTCAGTGTGACTTATTGCCTTCTTACATAATAACAGATTAATAGAATTTAATAATAATTTGAAAAAAGTTTCCCAACCTTGTTCGCGATTCTATAGTACATTTGGTAATGAAAGAGAGTAAAAAAAGTCATAAAAAAATGCAAATCCTCCATAAATGTAGTAATATATTATATAATTAGTAGCTGACGCGACAGACGTCCTGTTCAAACGTTGTAAATCTAAAAATTATAAAACTTTTTTAAAATTACAAATTGTTTGGAATGTTTTGTTGAAAAAAATATGAAAACAAATTTTTTTTTAAATAACTGACACCTCCACGCGTACAGTTATCACAACTCGCCCAATCAATTGCGTGTGAGTGTATCTATAAACTTAAATATTGTGGTGAGTACAAAATTAAACCTGTAAAATTTGTTTTTTTTTATCTTAATGCGATTTGATGAACAATATTTTTAGTTAATCCCTGAGGGATGTAAAAGAACAAACTTGATGGTTTACCAACCCTTGAACACGCAACATGTAGGTAACTGGTCATGCGAAGAGCACGAATTTTCTAGATCCAATCCACAAATTGACATTGTTTGGCTTTGTGTCTTATTAACAGTCATTGCGAATGCCAAGCGAATTAGAAATTGCAAACGTTTGAATGGAATGGGCGAGTCTGAAGGGAACATTGGGATCCGTGGTGGAAGAACAACTTCACATTGAAACTCGCCGTTTAAAATGGTATCTTGAAACCCATGATTTTTTTATGACCAATCACGTGCCATTGCATAGCTTGGGTCCATTCAAATTTTGAAGCAAAATGATTGTTGAATCATTCTTCAATCGCAAGTTATGTTGCCACCACATAACAGGTAAATCCTGTGAATTCAAACATTCAACAGAAGTGATAGTGATAATTTAAATTTGTAAGTTAAGTTGATTGTTATTGAATGCACATGTATACATAATTGAAATTAATGAAAAAAACATGAAAAATACTCACGTCAATACTGCACCCTCCAAATTTGCAAAATGAATATTTGTTAATTCATCTTAAAAAGTTATTTCAATAAATAATAATATAATATAATATTCTCAATAAGCTCGCAATTCTAGTACATAAGAATTTTAATGTAATAACAACACCAAGTGCATACAAGAAATAAAAAATAAAAACAAAATAAAAAAATACGCCTAGAATCCGATCTCAGCACCAACTATTTATATCCTAAAAATATAATTGTGAACCTAAACCATGAAGATCAACAGCATATAAATAAATTAATAATTTAAAAAAATATTTTTATTGGATCAAATTGTGAATCTAAACCATTCTATAATCAACTTAATCACACAAACAAAATTTCTTCATAAGAATCAGTCATCAGTCAGGTGTCAATAAGAGGTGTCAATAATATATGTTCAGAAATCAAAATTATAATATATGATGATCGAGATATGGTAGTTTTAAATGTAGTTATAAAATTCAAATTTTATAAATCAATCTGATTGGTCAAATTAAACTAACAGTGCAATAAAGAAGTATGTAACCAGGAAGTTGTTTTGTTTTCGAAAACGGAGAGCATCCGTAGCAACAACCAACAGTTTAAAAGGAGTCTAGTTACGGCGTTCGAAGCAACAGCCACGCTCTTAAGTTTGTATTAGATATTAAGTAAAAAGTGAATACAATTTAAAATAATCAATTTAAATTCGTGCTAAGTAAGCAGTAATACAATTACATATGATTTTAGAGCAGTGAAACTGCAAATATAACTGTTTTTCGACGATTTTACAAATGTAAAAGAAAGAAGCTTGGTAGCTTCCCAGCCCAGTGAAGGAAATTACAGAATTGAAAATTACAGTTTATCAACAATCAAGGACAAGATAGAAACTTCTAACGTGAGACTATCGAGTGATAGTAGTTTGGACACAATAGCAGCAGCAAGTGAGATAAAATTACGGGTAGATAAATCCCAACCCACCATTTAGGCCATAATAAACATAAATAGATATAACATTTTATATAAAAGATAAAAGGAGTAGGTAATAGAGAAGGTAAAAGTCAAAGAAAGTAATTTCTATAAATTTTAGTTAGTCACAAGTAAATTCTTGTTTAAGTAAGTTATCAAGTTTATTATCAGTATTATGAAAATATTATACCTACTCGAGGTGAATAGGATTGCCTCGTTTATCCATGAAGCTGTAAAACTTTTTTATATTAATCTTGAGGAACTCATGAATTTATATTTGAGCCAAACAGAATATTTAATGTTGATGAAACTCGTGTCACTACTGTGTAGATCAAATGCCTGAAATTGTATGAAAGGGAGCAAAAAAAGTAAGAGCCGCTATTTCTGTTGAAAGAGGTAGGACAATAACCGTTTTCTTCACTCTAAGTTCTACTGGCAACTATATCCCCTATATGTTGATTTACCCACGAGAAAGTATGCCCGCCATCAGAAAAACTGGCGGTATATTAGGTGCTTCTTATAAATGTTCTAAAAATGATTGGATAAATGTTGAAATTTTTGTTGATTCGTTGTCTCATTTTGCAAAGTATGCAAAATGAGACAACTTCGTCTGACCCCATCCTTTTGATACTAGTCATATTTCTATATCGGCATACAATTTTTACAAAGAAAAAATATTCACATGACCACTTCCGTTACATAAATAAGATCACATCCAACTATTAGACCATCTTTTTTTGTGCCTTAAAAAATTTCCTTTACAGAGAATACGATCTTTACGTGACAGACTTCACACCAAAAAAATAACAGAAGAACAACGCATTCATGAAAGTAGCTACAATAGAAAAGGCTGCTTCTGTATCTCGTACATCAGGAATTTACCCGCTAGATCCAAATAAATTTAACGAAGATGATTTTGCTCCTGGGAATATGGTAAGAAATATCACTCTAGAAGGTCCCTTTGATGCACAGGATTTGACAAATCTTCTGCCAAATGGTGATATTCCAGTGTCAGATGCATCAAATTCCCCAGCAAGTTATCAACATCCAGAACCAGGCATATCTAATGATAACTCCTATTAGCGTTTACTCCAATTCCAAAAAAAATAGCAAAGAAGTGCAAAGAAAACCTCGCGCAGAAGCGCGTCTCTTCTCTAATTCTCTTCTCAAAATTCTTACAAGCAGACGTACAAGGGAAGAATTATAGCAACCTGAAGAAAAACGAAACTTAAGAGAAAACAATTTAAAAGAAAAGGAAAAACAGAAAGCACCGAAAAAGAGAAGAAGCTGTAAATTATTTGAAGGGTACACCGTACAGCAAGAAACTAAAAAGCAAACAAAAAATTAAGAGAGAAGCAACACCTTAGTCATCTGATGATACATCGGAAAATGATTTATCCGACATATGCAATGATGACGAGTTGGACGATGTCGACTTAAGATTCATACCACCTTCTCTGCTGACACCTAGTAAACCGAAATATTGGCAAAGATAAAGAATTATGGTACCGGTGCGTTTTATCTTCTTCTGGGAAGCATGCAGAGTACGCAAGAGTAAATACTCCAATGAACTATAGATGTGATTTCTGTTTGTATAAATAATAAAAAAGTTACTCAACTTACTGCAAGTTTTCCTGTTTTACACTCAACAAGAATGCGCACTATTCCCTAACTCATACGCACGTTTATCAGCAAGGTTAGATAATGGCGCGCTGATGCACAACGATTTTTTATATTGTCTTATTGTCATATTGTTATTAACTTTTAGGTTATGTATAAAAAATACATTGACTAACGATTCCAATACCGTTTTTAAATTTCGTTAACATTACTGTCGTGTATTACGTGTAAACAAAATTTTAGCCTAAATGCACATAATTCACCAAAAGTCACCTGTATTTTTCGATTTAAATACAGTAAACCGCCATGTACAAAACTATTAGCACTTAATTTCTACGAATTTTAAAAAACATCGTAAACCTATGTCCATGTCCCTTCAGATTATTGGATTTTATTACTATCTTTCTTTTTCAAATATACAATAATTTTATTTGTTATTGTAATAATTATACTAAAAAAATAATTTTATTTTAATTCTGTATGTATAATTATATTGTTTAAAAATATTCCCTAAATATGACCTACCCGTTTGACCTCAGTATAGAGGTATCACTAGAGGACCAACTTGCATACATACTCGTATATGCGGCATAATCAGATAAAGTTTCAACCAAACAGCCACAGCAGTGTGAATTTCAAATGCTTCGCAAACTTTTGGAATATCATTAAAATTAACATTAATGTGTTAGTAGTTGTTCTAACAAATTCCGGTTTCATACCCAAATGACCATGTTATAATTGGTCATATCTTCTATTCCACATCAAAATCAAAAGGTTCGTTCATCTAATAATATAATATTATACCAAACTATCAGTAATTACGAAATATGAACTAAAGGCTCTTGCTTCATTCCGATATTCCATAATTTGGTCCACTCTGTAAGCACGAGAGCTGATGTGATGCCGCCATCTATGTATGAATAGTAAAATCATTGACAAACTTTTGTCACTATTTGTAACATGTACCTACGAAATAAATATTAAATAAATGCCCAAAGGAAGCGCACCCGCGCCATCTTTTGGGGTTAATGAAATTAGTTCTTCTGATGACGCTCTTAATGCAGCGGCTTTGGTTGATCATATAAAAAAACATTGAATGAATAAGTGCGGTATTGCGGTAAGTGTGTTGCTCAAATATATGATGGTGCAAGTGTCATGAGTGGAAAATTTAAAGGAGTTCAAGCGTTATTTCAGAAAGAGGTACCCCAAACAATTTATGTACATTGTTTCAATCATAAACTAAATTTAGTATTAGCAGATGCGTATAAATGTGTATAAGAAACCGACGCATTTTTTTCCTTACTAAAAAAATTGTACGTTTTTTGTTCAGGTTCTAACATACACATTCAATTTATGTAAACTCAGAAACAAATGTATCCAGACAAAAAAACAGTTGAATTAAAGGGAATTTGTTTCACACGTTGGACGAGCCAAATTCACGCTTGTTCTGCAGTTAAAAAGTCATTGGAAGGGATTTTAGTTTTACTACATAATAATGTTTCCAACGAAAATGAAAGAGGCGAAAAAAGCTCGAGGCTAGAGGATTGTTGTCACAAATAAATATCTCATTTGTTTTGCAATTGTACATATTTTATGACATTCTTATTAATTAGATTTAAAGTGATATATGTTACAAAATAAAAATTCCGACGTGCCGGAGGCAATTTTTCTTATAGGCAATGTTAAGGACCTTTCTCCATTAGAAAGGGAAAGTTCCGATTATTTTAGGCCAGAAGTCAGACTTGTGCCGGCGAGGGGGCTGCATATTATTATTTCGCGAGCCGCATGTGCGACCAGGATCGACTAAAATAGTATAGTATAGTAGATACATATTATATAGTAATTAGGTATGTATATTAATAAATGATATAATTAAGTGTAAACCTATTTGGAATTTATAAAACGAAATGAAAACAAGAATGAATAATCACCAACTTTTTGCATTATATTCCGGGATTTTACATTATATTGCGTCTCCATTTTTGTATCTCACATTTCAAAATGGCTCACGGTAGCCTCTTTAGCTCAGTGGCAGAGCACTGGTCTTGTAAACCAGGGGTCGTGAGTTCAATCCTCACAGGAGGCAAGAATTGTAGCCTTTTTTTCATCGCATCATATTTTAATAACTGGAACTCTATTTAATAATAAAATAAAGAACCTACCATTTTCCTTATTTTACCGTTGAACATAATTAATGAACTAAGCACCAAAATTATAAGTTGGTTTACAAGTTAAACCAACATAGAGCTAAATACTTCACTCTTCTTTACGGACTAATTCATGCTGCAACCCGTAATACAGCTGAGCAAGCAAGTAGTATAATATATCAGAATTAGAGGAGGACGAATAAAACTGCCACTCGCATCAAAGCCAAAAGTAAATGACAATAATAACACACTGTACAGGAATGCGGTGCAGCGGCATGATAGAATAAACGCGGATACCTAAACTTGGCTGTTATAACCAACCGAAAGCCGAAGGATAACAGTTCTGGGCTCATTAGTCATTACGTCTGCTCAGGGCACACGACTCGCTGACCCAGTAATCGCTTACCCCACGGACGGACGTGGGGACTGATTCTTAGTACCACTCCAGCCCAGCTCCCATGTGTGAGCGTACGAGCCACAGAGAGCTATTATTTTGACATTACAAACTAGGGGTCACTATATAGTTTTAACAAATGATAATAATAATAATAATAACAATATATATATATATATATATATATATATATATATATATATATATATATATATATATATATATATATATATATATATATATATATATATATATATATATATATATATATATATATATATATATATATATATATATATATATATATATATATATATATATATTGTTATTATTATTATTATTATCATTTGTAAAAACTATATAGTGACCCCTAGTTTGTAATGTCAAAATAATAGCTTTTTACTAAATGGATATAAAAGTATATCTTACGCTACTTAAATAAAAACCAATTTTTAAAATTTTTGTCTGTCTGTTCCAGATAATCTCAGAAACAGGTGGACCGATTTTGACGGGACTTTCACTGGCAGATAACAGATGTTATGAGGTGTAACTTAATATCACAAAGGCTGCCTGTCGCGCGGACTGAGAACGCGCGAGCGGGCTATTCCGCGGATTAAATTCGCGCGGAGAAAGTCGTGGGCAACAGCTAGTCCTTAATATATCAGCCTCGTCAATAATTATCATGGAATATATCAATAATTGTCGTGACATTTATCAATAATTGCCGCGGTACAATTTTTGCAATAAACTTACACGTCTTCCATAATAAAAATACACATTTTGCCAGATTTTAAATTTCTATATGCATTTAACGTAATAATTTAGGTAAAATATGCTATAACCAAATATATAAAAATCTTATCTCAATCTCTCTCTTAATATCTCATCATCTTAATGCTTTGTCAGTTGAAAGAAAACAGGGAGGCTTTTTATTTGTTATTTTAATCATATATTATTATAATGATCAATCTGTTAACAATCTCTTACAAGTCAAGTGAAAAATACGACCAATATTACAGGTTATGGTGTTATATTATATTGACTTACTTTTATGAGAAGGTTAGCGTACCTAACTTATTATTTAATTATGTGTTTGTAATAGTTCTTTGTATTATTTCAGTCTAAAAGTCTTCAGCTTTGCGGTCAAGTTATTCTATGTTGAGAAGAAGGTACGCTATTTATTAATAAAAATAAATTAATAGTCCATTGAAATGCTACAAAATTTTGGCCGAACCTTGCGTTCTGAGTAGGACATAATTTGGGTTTTTGTTTGGTATATGGGGTGCGTGTAAGTGTATATATTTAGGATGTTAAAATAATTTCTCTCAAAGTTTTAGCTTCCTAGATCAAACATGTGAAAGGCGCAAACCGATCTCATTTGTTTTGCAATTGTACATATTTTATGACATTCTTATTAATTAGATTTAAAGTGATATATGTTACAAAATAAAAATTCCGACGTGCCGGAGGCAATTTTTCTTATAGGCAATGTTAAGGACCTTTCTCCATTAGAAAGGGAAAGTTCCGATTATTTTAGGCCAGAAGTCAGACTTGTGCCGGCGAGGGGGCTGCATATTATTATTTCCCGAGCCGCATGTGCGACCAGGATCGACTAAAATAGTATAGTATAGTAGATACATATTATATAGTAATTAGGTATGTATATTAATAAATGATATAATTAAGTGTAAACCTATTTGGAATTTATAAAACGAAATGAAAACAAGAATGAATAATCACCAACTTTTTGCATTATATTCCGGGATTTTACATTATATTGCGTCTCCATTTTTGTATCTCACATTTCAAAATGGCTCACGGTAGCCTCTTTAGCTCAGTGGCAGAGCACTGGTCTTGTAAACCAGGGGTCGTGAGTTCAATCCTCACAGGAGGCAAGAATTGTAGCCTTTTTTTCATCGCATCATATTTTAATAACTGGAACTCTATTTAATAATAAAATAAAGAACCTACCATTT
This sequence comes from Tetropium fuscum, assembly GCA_964058915.1. NCBI lineage: Eukaryota > Metazoa > Arthropoda > Insecta > Coleoptera > Cerambycidae > Tetropium > Tetropium fuscum. The sequence goes on from CAXKVY010000364.1 coordinate 252,900, forward strand.
TCCTTATTTTACCGTTGAACATAATTAATGAACTAAGCACCAAAATTATAAGTTGGTTTACAAGTTAAACCAACATAGAGCTGGATACTTCACTCTTCTTTACGGACTAATTCATGCTGCAACCCGTAATACAGCTGAGCAAGCAAGTAGTATAATATATCAGAATTAGAGGAGGACGAATAAAACTGCCACTCGCATCAAAGCCAAAAGTAAATGACAATAATAACACACTGTACAGGAATGCGGTGCAGCGGCATGATAGAATAAACGCGGATACCTAAACTTGGCTGTTATAACCAACCGAAAGCCGAAGGATAACAGTCCTGGGCTCATTAGTCATTACGTCTGCTCAGGGCACACGACTCGCTGACCCAGTAATCGCTTACCCCACGGACGGACGTGGGGACTGATTCTTAGTACCACTCCAGCCCAGCTCCCATGTGTGAGCGTACGAGCCACAGAGAGCTATTATTTTGACATTACAAACTAGGGGTCACTATATAGTTTTTACAAATGATAATAATAATAATAATAACAATATATATATATATATATATATATATATATATATATATATATATATATATATATATATATATATATATATATATATATATATATATATATATATATATATATATATATATATATATATATATATATATATATATATATATATATATATATATATATATATATATATATATATTGTTATTATTATTATTATTATCATTTGTAAAAACTATATAGTTTCTATATATAGTCACTATATAGTTTTTACAAATGATAATAATAATAATAATAACAATATATATATATATATATATATATATATATATATATATATATATATATATATATATATATATATATATATATATATATATATATATATATATATATTGTTATTATTATTATTATTATCATTTGTAAAAACTATATAGTGACCCCTAGTTTGTAATGTCAAAATAATAGCTTTTTACTAAATGGATATAAAAGTATATCTTACGCTACTTAAATAAAAACCAATTTTTAAAATTTTTGTCTGTCAGTTCCAGATAATCTCAGAAACAGGTGGACCGATTTTGACGGGACTTTCACTGGCAGATAACAGATGTTATGAGGTGTAACTTAATATCACAAAGGCTGCCTGTCGCGCGGACTGAGAACGCGCGAGCGGGCTATTCCGCGGATTAAATTCGCGCGGAGAAAGTCGTGGGCAACAGCTAGTCCTTAATATATCAGCCTCGTCAATAATTATCATGGAATATATCAATAATTGTCGTGACATTTATCAATAATTGCCGCGGTACAATTTTTGCAATAAACTTACACGTCTTCCATAATAAAAATACACATTTTGCCAGATTTTAAATTTCTATATGCATTTAACGTAATAATTTAGGTAAAATATGCTATAACCAAATATATAAAAATCTTATCTCAATCTCTCTCTTAATATCTCATCATCTTAATGCTTTGTCAGTTGAAAGAAAACAGGGAGGCTTTTTATTTGTTATTTTAATCATATATTATTATAATGATCAATCTGTTAACAATCTCTTACAAGTCAAGTGAAAAATACGACCAATATTACAGGTTATGGTGTTATATTATATTGACTTACTTTTATGAGAAGGTTAGCGTACCTAACTTATTATTTAATTATGTTTTTGTAATAGTTCTTTGTATTATTTCAGTCTAAAAGTCTTCAGCTTTGCGGTCAAGTTATTCTATGTTGAGAAGAAGGTACGCTATTTATTAATAAAAATAAATTAATAGTCCATTGAAATGCTACAAAATTTTGGCCGAACCTTGCGTTCTGAGTAGGACATAATTTGGGTTTTTGTTTGGTATATGGGGTGCGTGTAAGTGTATATATTTAGGATGTTAAAATAATTTCTCTCAAAGTTTTAGCTTCCTAGATCAAACATGTGAAAGGCGCAAACCGAGTTTGTCTCCCATTCAATTAACATGGGAAAATCAACGTTTTTACTCAAACATGAATAGTTGATAGAAAATTTTTTAGAAAAAAATTTCTGAAAGCATTTTATAGCGAATTAAATTTCCAAAAAAGGTCCTTAGTACTAAATCCGTGAATTCATTATTTTCAAAGATATGCTCGTTTAAACATTCTCTTAAAAATCGGATTTCATCAATTAATTTTAAGGAAAGTTATATCTAAAATGTTTTGGTCTGTCCGAATGTTACTATTATTTAAAATTGATTTATGATGTTGATATTTCAATTTTTTGCTTCGAGAAGTATAAAGTAGAAGGTGACTGATGAAAAAAAGTGGAGAATAGGAGACAAAAACTTTTTTTAATTGTTATGATATTTAGTTACTTCACCTAAATACGTCGGTTTTCTGTAATGTTTTGAAATGTTCTGTAATGTTTTGTCTCTTCTGACTTTTCTCTTTTGTTCGACAACATTTCGGAGAATTAAAATACTTAAAGATTAGAAACTGTATTGAACCAGATTTAACAGTTTAAAAAACAAAAATATTTATTATGTATAAAAATTTGATTTTAATAATTGTTTAACAAAAAATGAAGAACAAACGCAATATTTGTTACAAGTAGTGAAAGACCATCGCCAAAAACATCCTACTTATAATAAAAAAAATATTTATAAAAACTATTGAACATTTGTTTAAATTTGAAAAGTTCATTAAATAACATATTATTATTTCACATAAAAATAATTGTTATTTTAATGCAAGATAGATTTCTTAATTTTTTTAAAAATAGATATAATATACGTACGTTTTAAAATAGATATAATTTTTCTACAAATTAATTGCATGAAATCCGATTTTTAAGAGAATGTTTAAACGAGCATATCTCGAAGGAAATTTAATTCTCTATAAAATGCTTCCATCAGAAATTATTATTAAAAAAAAATTCTACCATCTATTTGATTAAAACGTCGTTTTTCCGTCGAATATAAATATAGTATATTCAGTGTGAGTATAAAAGTCGGTTTTCAGGGTTGTAAGCCTTAACTTATATTTATATACAAGGAAAACTTCATATAAAATTCACGGTGGGTGGTGGATCTTTCTATATATATACTACAATTTTTTCGCCTTAAATCGCTTAATTACAGTTAAACGAGCAAATGGTTACTTTCTTGAAATTATTGTAGAAGAGAGATGTTTAATTAATTTAACTTGCTGAAGTCGAGTGGTTGAAATTAGTAGTAGTTCTCTTGTAATGTGAAGTTCCAAGATCAACACTAGAACTCCGGCTGTAATTTCAGAAGTTTCAGACTGCGCTTCTGTGCAACATGTCACGTTCGTATTATAATGTTCAACTTGAATAGAAGTTTTTGTGTATTTAGAGTATTATGCTATTATTAAGAGAATTCTAGGATCCGACGTTTGTCGTATTTGATCTACATGAATAATATAAAAGACATAATGCTTTCCTCGGATATCTACTAACTGATGTCCAGTGGCGAGCAGTTGAATAAATAAATGGGTCTTTTCACTAGATTCTTAAATCTCAAAACAAGTAGTAGTATTCCCCTCATGCAAATTTGTGTCGAATATAAATCTCTCAGTATTTAATAAAAAAATAAATATTTATTATATGAATTTGAACACTTATTTGACCTTGAGACTGACTGATGTCACACAGCCCGGAATTAAGTTGGCAGCATTTGTCAGAACGCCTAAATAGCCCACGCCCACAGCTGTAGTTGTTTTCGCTTAGTTTTGTGGCTATGGTTTTGTGCGACACTACGAATTGTGTTTTGCTTTGTTTTTGTAATTATTGTATGAAAATTGAGTCAGGATTTTCTAAAGGAAGTGCAGAAAATCAGCCGGAACCTGATTTTACCTGATGGTGGAAGTGTTTTACAGGTCAAAGTTAGATTATTTATCAGCAGAAGCCAAGTGTCAACAAACTCAATTTGAACCTCAACTGTCAAAAATCAGGGAACCAACTTTGGGATATAGTAATAATACACCATTATGTCATGTTCAAGGTCGTAGGCTCCATGACGTCACCAAGGAAGGAGACGCCACGTAGAAGCCCACATTATTACCGCGCTTTTAAAAAAAAATATAAAACGCTATCACATAAAGCAATAAAAAATCAGTGATAAGGCCCATTATAGTTTTAATTTCTTGAAGTAATATGTAGATAGATAGAGGCCTCCCAGGTAGCACAATAATATTGTTATTAGATTGAAGTGCTTTATATCCGATTTGTTAGAGCATTTGAAGTAACAAAATTGTTTTTTAACAGACAATAAATACAAATGTGTCATTAAAACAAATTTATTTTATTATTTTGCTATATAGATATTGTCAAGATTAATTTAAATAACAATTTTATAAGTTTGGTAATTAACTCGCTTATAAATATTTATATAAAAAGACTTATACAACTGTTTTTGCTTGAGATGGATATATCTTGTAGTTGATTTATAGCAATATTCAAAAACAGGTATATATCACTTATATAAGTATGCATTTTGGTTTAATAACGGTTTTATAATTAGATTTTATAGCATTTATGGAGAATAAATTATAAAACAGTTTATTCTTAGCAATAATTTAGTTGCGTCCAATACTCTTATAAAACTATTTCATAATTGTTGTTAAACAAAATTGTATAAAGCACTTAAAAAACGTTTAAATAACAAAAGTGTCACACAAAATACAAAATGATTGTTAAGGTAACCTTATAAAAAAGTTATAGCACTAACCTAAAGTTTAGTTTATGCTGCATAAAAAGCTGGGCATTAGGTATTAGTTTTAGTTTCAGTGATATAGTTGCTAGTTATCAATATGTCGAGCATTTCTTGCTGGAAAAAGTTAAAAAGAAGTGGCAATTTCAGGAAAAAGGTTCAGGCTAATTTCGAAAGAATCTGTAATTCTAGTGAAAACCATCACGGTGGCACACCGGAAAGATCTGATTTGGTTTCATTTAGTCAGCAGCAAATATCTATTAGTGTTCCATCTGCTTCTGATAAAGATTCTGGACCTATCAAGCAGGTTAATGAGACATACAATCTGTACCCAGAGTTCAATATACATGATGACGAATCAAGCGATAATGAGGGCGAAGCCATAGAGATCGAGCTAACTGAAATCAACAAAAATGCTGAAGTAAATAAATAAATCAAAATAAACAAATCAAAAAATTAAATAAATGTATACTTAAGAAGAAATAAATGTAAAACTAATACATTTGCGATTACTACGCGGCCACACCATGAAAAATTCATTATCTTAATCTTATACCTACCTACCTAGTTCCGTCCACCATGCAGTAGGGGGTCCAATTTTTATATTACTTTTAAACGGATTCTATGATAAAAGTATTGTAAAATTGATCCCTTCAGATAAACTTTATCACAATATTGTTATTTAAGCTATTTTTCTGAAGCGTATATAACAAAAATAATTTATAAGCGCTTTATTATTATCGCAATTATTTCAAAATCACCTACACCCCCGCCACCTGGCACTAGGATCTGAAACCAAATATGCACGAATTGAGAACAGCGATGCTACGTTGTCAAACTGAAAATATAATTTTCAAGTATGGGTACAAAATTATAAAGAGGTATTTGCGTTTAACTCTCTATAGGGAGAAATACCCACATATTATTGGTTGGTCACCGATGAAAGCCATCTTGCAAGCCATAGATGACGTAAAACTTTTGAGGGGTCTCTTCAAAACATTTTATTCTGACTCCATAATATTTATTTGACATTTCTTAAGTCACTATGGGTTGATGGTGACTGTCTACAGTCTAATGAAGAGTTGTAGGTATAATCTATATCTATTTAGTAAAACTAAATTTAAAACTTGTAGGAATTGATAGGGTGCGGCCAAAAACTATTATGAAGAATGACCCTTCTCTTTTAATTCCGATTAAGTATTTTGATTTAATTCTATCAGCCACGAATTTTCCCTAATATTAAGTAGGTACCTATGATATAGTCCAAAAGTTACTACCTAGTAACTTTTGATTTTCATCCATACCTATTTTATTATAAAATACTATAGGTGTGTACACGTTTGTTGTTGACATGACAACATTGCAATGACTGAATTATTATAATAGTTTTTCGCTGTCATTTTAGATAATATGACAGATATGTTTTATACAACTGCATTATATAACACGTTTATAAATTAAATATGTTTTATAAATATCAAATTCGTTTCATAAGCATTTTCTGAGCGTTAAAAATGATTTATTAGTTGACGCCATATTTTCACGTTTAATTTAACTTGGCTTTCCGTCGGCCATTTTGTTGAATCAAGATAAATGAAGATAAGATAAGATAAATGAAGGTAAATGATATAATGTCGATTTTTAACTTTATGGATCATTATTGGATACTTTCTTGAAATTTAAATATTTTTTGTAACTGTAAAACCATGTTGAAATTGAAGGGCGTTAAAATATCTCCACAAAATGTGCACCATTTGATCAGTAAAATTTGCTTCGTAGTAAAATTTGAGTGGTTGAATGTTATTTATGCGATATGCTTTTCCTGATTTGCCAATCCCTAGCAGCATGTCGCCATATTCGCTACTTATAAAAGCAGAACAGAAAGGCAAAGGTCAGACAACCATTTAAAAATCAGTTTTGTATTCGGCATTGTGAAAATACGATAAAAGATTTATATTCATGATAATTAAGAAACAGAAACGTAGACGCTCAAAGTAAAAATATTTTAATCGCAACAAAAATGCTATTATTAGAACAATTTTAAGTATGGTATAAAATAATTTCTTTATTATTTTATAAATATTTTATTAGTGATTTTAACCACAGCTACAAAATTTTTAAATAATATTTATAAATCTGTTTAATACTAGGTTCACAAGAGACACAATTGTTATATAGGTGAACTTATCGCCTAACTTATAAAACTCTTATACAACTGTTTCATAACGATTTTATAAAGCACCACATACTATTTTGTAAATGCTATCCGCGATACTAAAATAACTTTAAAAAAAGAATAATATTTTATAAACTTGTGCCTTTTTCATACTTATAGGCGTCATATAAGCATTTACAAACCAACTAAGAAATATCGTAGTTATATAACAAGATGTTTTATAGCAAAGTATATGTCCGTAATAAGCACATTTGTGCTACTTGGGCTGTGAATTTATTAATTTGATATGTCAAAAGTGACTTCTTGTTAAATTCATTTCCATTTCATAATTTATTTCATAAACCATGTATGAAGCTTACAGATACGGAAAAGACATGCGTCGTAAATTATTTTCATTCTGGGTGCTCTTTAAGTACTGTTGCCAAAAGTTAACACAAATCGCATACCGTAATACAGTATAATGTGGGTTACTTTGCCAGCTGGGGCATTTTTGCAACACCGTGTCCGCCACGAATTAAAAATTCATTGCGTGAAAGTTGGTACACCTGAATTAACCTCGCATGTCTAATGATATTCAGGCATAAACAAAGCAAACGTTAGTACAGGTTCAGTAGTTGTAAAAGGAGCGTGCTCGGCGATTTTAGCACTTAAGTAATAACTGACATTTTTATCTATTCAAACATGCTTCATCGATAAGGGTTGTGTAGCCTGATATGTTTAGATTTGAGGACTGTTAGCAGTTTAATAATTTCATTGTTGTTAATCTGGGCAATATATATTCTAGGAAAAATAATATATTATAGCTAGTCGCAAAGTTACTCATTAGTTCGCCGATATGTTTTTGATTTGTGATATGGAAAATATCGCACGTACAAGAGAAAATTAGGTACTCGTCGATATCGAGACTATACCAATGAGCAATTGAAAAGGGCAGTACGTCCTGTTAAAAATGGTAACACTGTGACAGCAAAAACAAGTATAACAATGCGTTAATAGTAGAAATGTGTTAATTGCAGAAACAAGTATAGCACTGCGTTTTTTTTGCAATCAAACAAAAACCCACCTAAGTATTTTTTTAAATGACATGGCAGGGCAAAGTAACCTGTTTGTGACATTAACTTTGCATGAAATAGGTGATAACGTATGGTCCGAAAGTTTTGGGAAAAAATTACCTGGTTTGATTGAATGACAAAATGCATTTATAATGAAGTAGGTCATAGGATTAAAATGTCACCATTTATGTCATTTAAATAAACAAAGCAAAAGATGCTGGTTTCGCTTCGCAAAATGTCTTATAAAATTGATCTTCGTCGAAGTGTTTATAATCTGGTTGGGCGAATGTCGAAACGAGACATTGTCGATATTTATCGAGATCACAACATAAGCAAATCGACAATTTATCGCACAATTAAAGAATGTCAAAAAGGGATACCATGTGTAAACTTGCCTAAATGCGGTCGGCCGCGGGTTTTGAACCAATTAAGAGAGGGAAGACTGATTGAAGCAGCTAAACACAAAATTGGGATCTCACAGCGAAAACTGGCCAGGAGGTTTAATGTTGGAAAGACTACGCTGTTTAGGACCCTACCAAGTAAGAATATTGTCTTCCGGAAAAGGAGGAAAGCTCGAAAATACACAGAGGCTCAGTTAGAGAGAATTCCGATATGTTGCCACGCGTTGAGGCGAATGCATTTCGTCAACAAGTTGATCGTGATGGACGATGAAAAATATTTCACGTTGTCCAACTCTGAGATGAAGGGCAATGATGGTTTCTACACGGACGATTACGAGAATATCCCCGATGATGTGAGATTAAAAAGCAAAAAAAAGTTTGAGGAAAAAATTTTGGTGTGGTGTGCAATTTATGAGGCTGGCTTCATCTCGCAGCCCTACATTGGCGTTGTTCGGAGCGAAGCCTTAAATGCAGAGCTTTATATCCAGAGATGTCTCTCTAAACTGCTTCAGTTTTTGAACAGACATCATGCGGATGATGAAATAATGTTTTGGCCAGATCTTGCTTCATGCCATTACGTGGGAATCACAAGGGACTGGTATGAGGCCAACAATATTAACTTTGTACCGAAAGTAGACAATCCCCCTAACCTACCTCAGGCTCGCCCAATTGAAGAGTTCTGGGCAATATTGAGTCGGAAAGTCTATAATAACGGATGGGAAGCACAAAATGAAGAACAATTGCGACGCCGTATATCCAGAGAAATTAGAGAAATTAACGCTGAGGTCGTCCAAAGGATGATGCAACGTGTCAGGACAATACTTAGGCAAATCGAAAATAACGGTTCCTTGTCGATTATTTGAATTTTGTTTTATAATAAAGATAGATTGTTTAAGAATGTGATTAAAATATGAAACTATTTTTATAAGAGTTATCAGCCTCTGAATTTTTTCCCAAAACTTTCGGACCATACGTTATCAAGCTAAAACGTCGACTGGCAAAGTATCCCCACAGCATGGGCAACTTTGCCGAATTTTAGCCGTTTTAAAAAAAATATTTCGCATTTTTTTATTGTGTTAAAAATTGGGAAGCACCTACCAAGAACATAAAAATTTCATAGTTTGATATCAAGACATTTCATGAAAACGCATCAGTTATTTTCAGGAAACTACGAAAATTTTGCAAACTAGCCCCGGTTTGTGGTGCTTATATTGATACGAAAATGGTTTCACGGTGAGGATTTTGCATAACATCATGGAGAGGAGAAGCAGAGAAGAAGGATCAAGGAGAAACAATTTGATTCAAGATGAAGAAATGATAAATTGGTTAAGAAGAAACCCCTTTGAAACCTGGGATTTTATAAACCCCTTTTCGGAATTTTATGGAGTTGATAGGTGCTATTGTCTGGTCTATGTTCTATCCTGGTGGAAGGGGGTGCTGGGTAAGGATGAGGGGAGATTTAAAGTTCTAACTTCAAGATTAATATTTATTGATTATGTGATCAATGCGTCTGCTAGCTTATCCAATGTAAATCTGGGACCAGTTGAGGCATTTCATATATACCGTGGGAGTGGTTGGAAACTAGATCTTTTGGAGTTTTGAGTAAGTTTTATTGTGTTAGAAAAATTGTTTTTATTTATTTTCTCCACTATGGCAGAATTTAGAATAATGAAATTTGCAGACCACTTTCGCTAATCAAGTGACAGTTTGTGACAGACTTTGTAACCTTGAGATATTGTTACAAGGGGGTAAAAACCAACCCCTATAATATTCTTCATTAACAAAATTTTATTTGCAAATCTGCAACTTTTTATCTCTTGAGTTTCTTTGAGTCGATTGGAGGCATGCCACTCAACTAATAGAAAGAGGATGATAGGAAGGGATGAAGTCATCCAATTTCGAAAGATTTTGACATTCCTGAACCTAAAATCTCACAGTGGCATATATGGCACATATGGCACACTGCTCATATATCATTATATGGCTTTATTTCCAGTACATTACTTTGCCATATCGTCTTTTTCTGTAGCATGTGATCATCAATCCAAGGTTTGCACTTAGCAGAATGGTCAAAATTATATGATAACGCATTTTATAATATACTTATGATAAATAATTGTAAATAGTTATTTAAGCAAGAAGTGCAAAAAGTAAATGTTAATTGCACGCGACGTGAAAAAAACATGTCGAATGCAATAAACACTTTTTGTACGAGTTGAATACAATATTTTTCTACGTTCATGCAAAAATCAAAAAATGTTTAATTTAAGTGGCATTAATGTCATTAGATGGCATGTCATGATCATTATGTCAAAATACTGTAGTAGAATGACAGATGAATGCAATAAAAATGTTTAGTTCATTAATTAGTTCCATAAAGTTTTGTTTTTTGCATGAACGTAGAAAAAATAAATAATTGTTTTACTGACCTACTGCTAGACGAACCATTCGTCTTTTTGGCTTTGTGTGACATGGTCTGCATCACCACCATTAACTGGCGCGTGCGCATGTCTCACTTTGCCAGGCAGAAGAGGCGGGCCCGGGCCGGCGTGCTGAGGCGGAACCCGAGTGGGCCCGCAGGGTGGCACCAGTTTCCCTGTTGTACGGTGGCTGTGACTCCTGCTCCTGTCAACGTCGTCATACTTGCACCTTGCTTCATGGCCCCATTCGAACCGTACATCTGCTGGACTGAAACAACAATTAAAAACAGTTAAAATATTTCGCTTGTTATCAGTAACATATATAATTGACTTTTAAGGAAACTGTACAAAAGAATAAAATGACGTGCATCCCATAATTGGCATATTATAGCAGAGAACTGAATTAGTAATTTCTTAAAAACTTAAGGGTCTATTCGCAAGAGGTCGGAAAGAAGAAGAATTTTGGTCTTATTCTTATTTTTCGTTTGCGACCAATAGTTTTCGTTATACGGCGCGTCATAGTTGGGGGTTGAATTAAAATTTCCTTCAACATCAGATTTTGACAATCGACTATAAAAAAATGTATCCATTTTTTTTCTCTGAAAGAGCAGTATTTTCTGTAGATGAGTCTGTAGATGCCTGATTTGCTAGTTTTTTGCATATTACAAAAAAAATTGGCGCGTCGTAGAACGTAAACTATTGGTCGTAAATGAAAACTGAATAGGACTTATTTAAGTTATGCACAATTTGTTGTTTACATATTTTATTTGAACTTTTTTTAATAGCACTTAGAATAACGGCGCTATTTCCCGAAAAGCGTAGGGATGCAGTTTTCTTCCACCCACCTCTTGAGCGACAACCTCCCCAGGTCGAAAACTTAGGTGTACTATCAGGAGACCTATGTCTACCATTCCACTAAATTTAATTTCCTTCCGACCCTTTGTCATCTAAAACTCTCTATTTATTTATTTAAATCATCACTATTCAAATAAATATTTTATAAAACATCGTCTACAAAAAATTTGTTATATCAAGAAGGTAGAGATGTTTTTGTTTATTCCCCCCACCTCTCAATAATCCAAAAAACCTACACCTAAGCACTAAATAAACTGATTACGTAAAAATAAATATATTTTCGAGAAAATGTAATGAAATTGTCCCTATAGAATTTTGATGTCAAAGAATATTACTGATTTTTTATCTAGTCAGTGTTTGATATTAATTTATGTATCGAATGAAAATGTAATTACCTACTTATCAAAATTCAATTCTTATATACACTGTGTTCATTTTATAAGTTACCACCCGCAAAATTGAAATTGTAAATGAAAACCCGCAAAATATTTGAGACTTCGCCGAGACACGTCGATGTTATTTTAGGGGGGAAAATTAATTTGTGACATGATCTTGATATGTTCAGGTTGAATGTCACATTCTCTGACAGGTAGATAGGAAGAAGAGGAGCGATAGAGTGGCCTGCTAGATCTCCTGATCTTAGTCCAAATGACTTTTTCCTATGGGGGTGTCTCAAATCGGTGGTTTATAAAACACCGCCACTAAACCTTCAAGATCTACAGAATCGTATAACAGCTACGTGCAGGGATATCAGGCAAGAAACTTTGGAAAAAGTGCACGAGGAATTTCAGCACCGTCTTCATTATTATATGGAAACAAATTGTGAATATATGTGAATCGTGAAGTAATATAAATTTATTAGATAGTTATTCCTATTATTTTTTTTTGCTTGTAAATAATTTGGTAAAAAGTCAACAAATTTCCAAAAATGACGTATTCTGCTGTATTCGCCATGAGAAGGTCTTTCAAATGATGGGTGGTCCGGTTGCTAGGGGTTAGGGGGATAAACATATCATGACCCCTTGACTGTCAAAAATGTTTCCCAATAAAATAAAAATCGACCTGAGGGGGTGGTAAGTTTTAAAATGAACATAGTGTATAATAACTTAGAAAATATAGGATATATATAGGATAACGTAAAAAAACAAACATAATATAACACATATAATTAAAATATTTTTACATTTTTTTTAACAGCGCAGCGTTAGAAGCGTATTAGGTTAATATATGAAACGTTGTGTTTTGAATAAAAGTAATAAAAGGTTTAAACTCTATATTTTCATCTTTCTTTAAATCAATAATAAACAGTAAAACACTAGGTACATTTCGGTGACAGAATGATTTTTCATAAAGTATTGTAGCGTACAAATGTTCAGTATGCCGTGTAAATTTTTTAAGTGGATACGACGAGGATTAAATAGCAAAAGAAATGGCTAACGATTTTTATTGTCAAGGTAAAATAATTGGAAAGGGTTGTTTTAAGAAGGGGTCATTAATTTCACAGTGGAAGTAAAGTACCCATTTATCTTCTTGCTGGAGGCAAAATAATTCATCCCTGCCTTCGCTGATACACATGTTTCAGAAAAATTGATAGAGCTCCAGTAAAAAGAAACGGTTAATTGTGAAAGGGGTTAGTTAAAGTTGACAGACACTTTGGTTCCAATTAATTGTTATAGATAAATCCAATGCTTATGTGGCCCATTACCTTACATTTGATATTTTATTTGAATATAATAATATATTTATTTAAAATTTCAAGCAATTGATTAAACATTTCTATTACCTGTTAGGTATAAGTTGAATATAAATAAGTTTTTTTTAATATAACTGCAGCGTTTGATCTAACGGGGAAAATGTCTTCAACAAAGTTAAAGCAGACTTTTTTGAATTTGTAAGTCTCTTTGTAAAACTCTTTTGTAAGTCTAATATGTAACGAGTTACATCAGCGTAAAGATGAAATTTTCGCCCAAAAAACAGTAACACCATTTTTGTGATTTTTTTCAACTATTTCTCGCCATGTATTACATAGTTATTATAATTTGGTAAATTCAAAATATACTCTCTTCTACAACACCTTGAGGTGGATTTCGGTAGACTAAGGTGGTTGATGGTGCGTTTTTTTATTGTGGCATCTGATAGGCTTAATCTACGGCTTTGCGATCTTAGATGGAATTGACGCTTGAGGCACGCAATCATATTATCAGCATATTCAAAAGAAACAAAAATACGTACGATGAACGGTGGTCTATACCTGCTACTCCATTTCTAGAAATACTCTGTTCCAGCACCAACCAGAATAAAATTGATTAATAATTAAATATTATCTTCTAACTTATATATGTTACGCCACTGAGCCTGCTGTGGTAAGAAATTGTATTTGTAATGTACTGTATATTTTTTTTGGGAATATGTTTCCGCCGCTGTAACGTAAAGGACTTACAAAAAAATTCTATACAAAAGATTTTATGGATTTGGTCTTCTTCTGCTGGCCAAATGCCTTTTTTGGCCCCTACACAGTGGATTAATGAGATAATAATGAAATTTACGGAAATTCTTACGGTTATTTCACCTAAATTCAATGTATTTTTTTTTTCATAAAAAAGCAGGCTTTTGTAAACAGATCACATTCAAAATTATTTTAGGTTGAAGTATCTGTCAGTTATAGGGTGACGGCATTTTATATACAGTATTTATTAAGGAAAATCTATAGGTATGGTAAGGACGTCTCTAAATCCATTAAATTAACAAACTAACTGAGAACTTAAGAAAATTACTATGAATTAATATTTGGTTTAAGCACCATTCGCGTTTATAACTTTTCGAAGCCTATTTCTCATAGACAATATTAGTATCCTCGCCAATATTTTCTCAGGCATTTTCAATCGCCAACCACAGTTCTTCTACGTTCGCTGTCGGAAATTTCTGCTATACATGTATTTTTCCATTTGTGCCCATACATTTTCTATCGGATTTAAATCCGGCGACTTAGAGGGCCAAGGCAGAGTGTTAATATGGTTTGTATACAGCCATTCAGTAACAACTCGTGATTTGTGAATAGAGTAATTATCCTGAAATATAAATTTAATTGAAATATGGAAAAAGGAAAGAGGAAATAAAAATATTTTCCTGCGGGAAAGTGAAGTTCTCGGGATATAAAATGGAAACGGAAGGTAACATAACATATTCCAAAATGCGAGCGTAGCTTTGACCAGTAAGACGCTCTCTGATTATCCAAGTAACACCTACTCCTTGGCAATATATCCATGTCCACACGTTGCTAGAGAAGCGACCACTATGAGCTGTAGGATTTATATAGCGCTCTTCATGTCGGCAATTTCTTGGGCGGTATACACACACAGAGCCATCATAGCAGGATTGGAAAACTTTTTCGTCTGAAAAAATTGTGTTGTGCCAAAAGTCCTGTGGCACACCGACAAATCGGTTGGCCAAGTTTAACCTCTGCTCCTTATGCCGTGGAAACAGAGCAAATTTATTTGCAGCCGAAAAATTATTCAGCTCAGATGCTCTGATACAATGCTCAGATGCTCTGTATCAAAAGGATTCTGTCGGAGGTGGTCAAGAACGAGTTCGTCTTCCTCCATAGTACTGAATTTCTGACGGTCCCCTCTCTGGACGTACTCAACAGTTCCTTCTGCATTCCATTTTTGCTTAATTTTGTAAATGCAACCTTTACTCACTTTCAAAGTATCTGCAACTGCCAACTGCAACTGCATTGACCATCCGTTCTGCAGTAACATCACAGCTCTCATTTTTTGCGGTTTAGTTAAGCGCGGCATAATAATAATAATTATAAGGAAAACCTCAAAATATAGAATAATTATTAGTACTGACAAATAAAATTGACAATCAAGTTTTGATTACCTGAAAGCCTGTTTCACATTAATTAAACAAATCGTTTACTTTCAATTCCACGGCACTGTATCTAGAGAGATACTAGATTAGTAGATACTAGATTAGTAGAGAGATCTAGGTACCTAGATTAGGTATTTCCAAAAAAAATATTTTTCCCCAAATATGATTTTCAGTTCAGCTTCTATGGAGCGCAATTAATTATTATATTCATTGCGATTATAGTGTTATTATTTTTATAATTATGGTATCATTATTTTTAATTGCGTTTCTAAAGGGGGATGAATATTATATATTTATTTTTTGGCAATATATTTACCGTAGCTACATATTCTTATAAAAGTGTTATTTTCAATTTAACACTACGTTACACTTATTTTAGTTCTACATATTTCAAACTCTTTTAATCCAAATTGATCCAAGAGAATTATCAATATACTAACAACTAACCATAATTAAGTACCCCTGTTATAAGTAGTCGTGTTAGAAGTATTAAGTAGCCCTGTTCTAAGTAACAAAACTTACAGAAGCACGAACAAATAAAATTTGTACTGAAATTGTACGAGTTATTAAAAGAATATACGTTCTAGTGTTTCATATTTTCCTTTGATTCTGAAACACCATTAATTTAAAGTTTTATTCAAACGAACGGCGCGGCGCGGCGGCCAGGAAATTCCTCTTGTAATAAGAAATAGATTTGAAAAATGGCCTTGATGAAAGGAAAGCTTATATTTGCGACTCATGAACCTATTGCTATACACAGTGCGCAACACTTGATTACTCTCACCTAGTAATTTGGTCGAATTTTCTTAAAATTTTGATCAGTAAGCTACATATAGCATTAAATTAAACATTTCAATAATATTTGTTCAACATTTTGTTTAATACTTTCAAATTCTACAGTTGTGGAATTTTTTTAAAGCAAATATTGTAATTTATAATGCGACACTTGATTGATTACTCTCACTTTTAAAATTAAGCTAAAAAAATCATTTCATTCTAGTTCCTAATTTTAATATTTAGTATGCGCTTCCTGCTTCTCAATGACTGTTAACATTCGATGAGGCAATGAATTAAATAAATTTTCCATAAGGTTCATTGGAACTGCCTCCCAGGCGGGTCTAATGCCAGCCATTAATTTTTCTCTGTTATTAAACTGTCTTCCTTCAGTATAAACGCGTTTAACCAACCAACCCTATAAGTTTTATATGATATTTAAGTCAGGGGAAATAGCTGGCCATTCTAAAATTGGAACATTATTAGCATTCAACCACGTTTGGATTACTTGGGCAGTGTGAATAAGCGCACTGTCTTATTGAAATATCCATTCTTGATTCGGAAATAAAATAGTTTACCGACCTTCTGGAAACTCTATTCCAACTCTCCCTTGACTTGAAATCACCGCCCAAATCATTACCGATCCTGCCCGGCTGTGACGGCGTGCCAAAACTTTTTCTTCTATCCTAATGTCGTGAAAGTAATATTAAAAGCCATCAGGGCCATCAAGGTTAAACATTTTTTCATCGCTGAAAATGACTCTCTTCCACTCCTCTGTCCAGTTAAGATGATTACGTGTAAAAATTCTAAACGTGCTTGCATATGACGTGCAAGAAGTTAAGGTTTCTTGCGTAGTTTTCTTCTTCTTAAGTTTGGACACTTCTTTGGTACCCTTTGAATGGTTCGAACGAACACATTACTTCCACTCCGATCCCTAATTTGCCTAGCTAGCTGTAGACGAGGAATTGGATGCAATTCGAAGAATTACACGACGTTCCCTTGGGGTTGTTGCAGTTGAAGTGCGTCCTCGTCGATTATTGCCCTAGTTTTCGATATTTTTTAAATAAGCAATCATTACCCATGGGTTTCGTCTGATTTTTCATACAATTTCTCGATTTGAATAATTCTCCTGTTAGAAAGCTTGAATGCGTCCTCTTTCTTCTAAATATAAAGTTCTGCCACGTCCCATATTAATATCAAACGCTTTTACCACGTACAAATTATTAACAATTATTGTGAATCCCCTGACAAGTGACATGCTATTGTTTTTTGTACGTACCTAGCCGTCAAGGATCTCAAAAAGTTAATGAGAGTAATCAAGTGTCGCATTATAAATTAAAATAGTTGCTTTAAAAATTTCCACAATTGTAGAATTTGAAAGTATTAAACAAAATGTTGAACAAATATTGTCAAAATGTTTAATTTAATACTATATGTAGCTTACTAATCAAAATTTTGACCATTAGAAAATTAGACCAAATTACTAGGTGAGAATTACTCTCACCTAGTAATTGTCGCACACTGTATTTATAACAAGTGTCGCGCACTGTATTTATATGATTTATAAAATGTGGACAATTTGGATCAGTCATGATTTACAGTTTGCAGTATTTTGAATGTACTTCGCTACATTAGCATAACATTTAGGTATTAATGCGTTTCTATGATTTCAGGATGACGTAGGCCTGGGGGGCATATGTCAATTTTGACTTGGATTTTTAGATTTTGGAAGTGGGAATAGTATTAAAATAGCAAAATTGTGTGCCGTTATGGATTGTTTTAGGGACTGTTACTTACAATTAAGTATTTTACTTAATTATTTACGACAATTTAGGTACTTATAAATAAAAATATAAAAATAACTTTGTTTGCCCTCAAAATAATATGGCCGATTTGTCAAAATCGGGTTATCTAAAATAATGATCAATACATCCCATATTACCAATACAATATTGCGCCGCATATATTTTTTATTGCGCCGCCCTCTAAATGTTACAAACGGAACGATTCTTGAAAAAATGCCACACCCCCACTTTTCTAGAATTATATTTTTATACGCCAATCGATTGCCGTAGAGTGGAGCTGTCATGCGCCGCACATATTTTTTATTGTGCCGCTCTCTAAATGCTTCAAACGGAACGATTATGTTTTATTAGATTTTAACAAAATGTTAACCAACTTTACAAGACATTCGGAGACAAAAAATATGACATAGGTTTTTGAAGTATTTTCATATAATTTTCAACGAAATGAGAGAAAAACTACTTCCTCAAATATTCTTCAGAGACTATCAGATTCTTGACACGACTAACTAAGCAACTTTCTATGAAACGTAACCGAATGGTGAACGTTTAAAAGTAATAATGTAAGTACTTTTGGAATCATATATTTTCTAAAAGTTATATAAGGTAAGATGAGGCAACTGCGACCTAGAAATTTCATAATAGAAATGTAAAAAGCCATGAAAATTTTTGTTTTTATTCCATATATTTCCAACTGTAATACATTAATCTATGAAGTATTGGGAGTGTAATAGTGTATGAATTGAGCAAATTTGCAATAATCCGAATAGAAAAAACAGA
This sequence comes from Tetropium fuscum, assembly GCA_964058915.1. NCBI lineage: Eukaryota > Metazoa > Arthropoda > Insecta > Coleoptera > Cerambycidae > Tetropium > Tetropium fuscum. Next base: position 271,734 of record CAXKVY010000364.1, read on the forward strand.
ATTATTTTTTTAGGACTTGCCTCTTATAATGGGGTAAGTGCATTTCTGGTTGTAGTTTCGTACTTAAAGTGATATTAAAGTGTTTTGGAGCAAAAACGTATAGTTCAATGCAAAATCTACGAAATCCTATCTCCAGATTTGTCGTGAAACTAGTGGACGAAATTTTATATTAATGAACGGATGAGTGTACAAAAACTTTTTATTTGCAATTTTCGTTCTACCACAACCAAAACTAGAATATAAATTATGTAATACCTACCTATATTTTATATTTTAGTTTTAGTTGTGGTAGAACGAATAATGAGAATAAAAAGTTTTCTTTCATTCATCCATTCATTTAGAATAAAAACGAAAATAAAACTGAAGTCTATGTACAATGTAATAAATAAGTACTTCTTTTTTCTAAGTTACAACTGAGTTACAGACGCACTTACCCCAGAGAAAATTTTATTTATTAGGGGCAAGAGCGATACGGCAATTTGTAAAAAAAAATGTAACTAATGAAAATAATAAATACCACTTGAAGAACTACGTTACTATGTTACACAAAACCTATGCGGATTGTTTAAAATGCTTCAGATTACAGAAGATTATTATAAACTACACCAACTTAGCAACCGAAAATTTTCCATAAAAGGTTATGTCTTATGTGGTGACATCTCAAATGATTAAATTACAGATCTCTATTAGGGACTAATTTGTGTATTAGGGATTTATCTCATGACCGATTAGAGGGCGATACCTGCTTATGCTTTTAAAATTAAATAATTAAAATAAAAGAAAGTTTCTCGTTATAAATAATTGACAACTAAAATTAATTATAATCATGCAAAAATAAAAAAAAGTTTTCTCTTAACATAAATAAAACTAAAATTGTAGTCTAAGAAATTAAAAATTATGAATAAATTTATTAAATAAACATATAAATTTTATTAAAATTATGAGACATGTATTAGAAAACTAATATCATTGTAGCCTTGAATAGGAGGTGCCTGAAGGTGGTAGATATAACTGACTGAAAACCAGTAGCCGAAACAAATAAAGTACGTGTGAGATTAAAAGCTTATATATATATATATATATATATATATATATATATATATATATATATATATATATATATATATATATATATATATATATATATATATATATATTGAACCTTTGTGTACAATTTACATGCTCATACTCATAATGCTTTTATATGTTATTTTTATTTATCTTTTATTTCATGTGTTGATTGGCAAATAAACATTATTAAGCAATAGGGCCGATTCTAAAATTACGACGGCTATGACATGTTAGAAATTCAATCGAAATACATATAATAAGAAACTAATTAACGGTGAAATCGCGTTCCAACTTAATTTGGCACACAGTGTAGATCTAATATTAATATAACCTTTAAACACAAGCTAAGTGAAATCAAACAATATATATTTCAGAGCAGAAATTATACTTCGAGTAAGAGCAATTAAAATAATTATGTCAAAAATGATACATACAGTTGTACTGTATTTATTCCAGCCAGGCAGATTAGTTCTGTTCTTTTATATTTGTAACATAAGTAGACATAGATTACGTGACATTTTGTACCAGGAAGAAAATAAAGTAACTTACGCGAATAAGAGGCATTCTGCTGTTGAACGGTCCCATTTCCGGGCCTGGCGTTGCACCCTCGTCGACAAATACAAATGGAAACGGCGACAATTAGTACTAATAAGACTAACAGAGTACTAATCACTACAACAACGAACCACGTCACTTCTAATCCCAGGATGGTTCCGGTCTCGTTGTCTGGAAATAAAAGATAGACCATTTTATTTGGGTTGAAATTCAACGGGGACTTGTCGCCGTGTCAATCAAGGAGGTAAAACAGTCTTGATGTTAAAGTAATTTGAAAACTCAGACACCTTAAAATGCAAGTCAGTTTCCTCTCCAGTGTTATTGGATATGATACTGCGTAACAGTACTCTTGCGAATTATTACTTTCAGATGTAGAATATAGGACAAAAATTTCTACTTTAAAGAAAATAATGATAGTAAATTAAACGAAATAATTATTTTATGACGATATTTCTATTATACTAGTAAATTGAATAGAACCAGGTGATAATAAAGTCCTTAAATTATTTTTGTCTTTTAAGTTACAGTCTGATTTCAACTGTGATATGTTACGGTTGCAGATATAGGTACCTTACAGGTTGTACTAATTCTCCAAAAGAATTGCTCACCAATTGAATAATAAAGTTTTTGTTTTAGATGAATATTTATGTTGACCGATATTTGTGAAAATAGGTTTCCCATCAAACATATTGTAATGTACGGTAAGTAACGTAAACCATTTCACATATAGGTATGTATTATAAGTTGTATTGTAATATGTAATATTAAAACGGGAAAAAACATTTAAATTAAAAGTTAACGGACACTTACTTTGGCATAATGTATTGGACGATTCATCGGATCCATCCGCGCAGTGGTTCACTTTATCACACACAAGATCTGTGGATATACAAAATTCTCTTAAGTTGCAACGAAATTCTGTGCAAGCGTGCTCTGAAACGAAAAGAAAATTATTAGTATGTATGTACATGAATAAGTAGTACGATTCAGTATTAAATAGATGTCGTAAAACCTATATAGTTAAGCCACGTGTCTAAGATTCTTGTAGACATGTGACCTAGACAAATCAAGGTCGCCTTGTGAAATGACGGTCTCTATGACAACTGGCGGTTCTCTTGTCAAGTGACCGTCACATTGATAAATGACTTTAACCTTGTCGAATGGAATTTCGGCCAATGGTTTCCGCAAATCTGGGATATATTCATTTATTAGGAATAGGTTCTCTGACCATAAGTTTATAATTAAAAGACACGGGGAAAAGGCACCACCAGCAGAAACAACACAAGGTAATAATTAAGTAACACTTCCAAGAGATCATTCGAAATCAGAAGAAACAACACAAAACATGTATGAAAGAACACCTCCGAAATAAAATCAAATAAAGCCAAATATAAGTTCTATGGTTACTTACACCCCAAAGAAAATTGCCATTAGACCAGAAGACTAAAGTCCATTACCTTCTTGCTGTGGAATATAACAAGCAAATAAAGGAAGAAAACCTCGACAAGGTTCAAGTTGGAGAAAGCTTGCGCGAACAGGAGCGCAAAAATGCATTGAAGGAGAAAGGTAAAAAACCAAAACTAAGCGCCGAATTAAGTGAAGGCAATAGAAAGAAAACTACACAACAAAAAAACAAAAAAATAGAAAGTTCATTGTAGCAGTAATGAGACGTCAGATTCTGGAGATGATCCTATCCTCGATGCCGATTCGGATGTGGATGTGGACGTTGAAGAAGAGGACGCAAAATTCATGTTTTGCAATGGTTTGTATTCTGAGGATATGAGAGGCGAGCAGTGTATAAGGTGCATGACATCTTTTAGATGGAGTCATAAAAATTGACTAAGTGCATTCAACCTGAAAATTTTATAACAAAATTATTTTGATATTAATTCTTGTTTCTTTAGAATATAACGTATAATGTCGAGCAGATAAAACATCAAAAAATATTAACATTTACAAAATTTTAGATCACTTTGAAAAGGTATCTGAAATTAGGCGCCTTTTCTCTAGTTATTTAAGCAAAAAAACTAAAAAGTGCATAGGCCGTTTTTTCTATGGCAATTTGCAATAAATCAGGCTTTCAATTACAAAATTAAAAAGCTGCTATAAAATCTGTTGGTTCACATGTTCATTTCTAGGGCGTTAAATGATGTAAGAATAACAACGACTACTAAAGTTTAAGGCCGAATGGAGGGGATCAATTACCTGAACGAACGTATTGGTATCGAACGTATTCCGAACGTATTGGTATCGAACGTATTCCGAACGTATTGGTGGTCACTTAGCACATTTATTTAGCCTATCAATTAATTGTAAAGGGTATTTTTCCTACCATTCAAAAAACCGCTACAGTTATTCATATTTATAAAAAAATGACCCACAGAATATAGCTGACTACCGCCCAATATCGATCTTGACTGTGTTTTCAAAAATTTCTGAGAAAATTGTTTAAAACAAAATGTACAATTTCTTGACAGACTTTAATAATGTTAAATGATAATCAACATGGTTTTTGGAGAGGCATATGAACGCAGTCGCCTGTGCTTTGCTTGAGCATGTGTACGAACGCCTTGATGGCGGGAGGCATGTGACAGGTCTTTTCTTCGACTTGATACGTACTTTCGATTGCCTCAACTTACATTTTGTTGAAAATAAACTGTTCAACTTGGGATTTAGGGGTATATTCCTGAACTGGCTGATAACCTTCTTAAACGGTAGGTCAATCTCAGTGAAAACAGGGGCGGTTACATCAGAGTGTCGTAAAGTAATGGTGGGTGTACCGCAGGGTTCTGTGCTGGGAGCACTTATATTTTTGCTATTCGTCAATGACCTTTTTTTACATTAATGTGTAATATTTTCTGAACGGAATGATATATTCACTTAATATTTTACACATATCTTAACCTGTATAGGATCAACATGTTGTATTGTTCCTGTCGAAAATACTACAGTGGATGTTACTTTTTTGGGGTACTCAGGCTATTCTGCTTAATAGAACTTTTTTATCGTAAGCCATTGATACTTTATGATACATAATTCTAAAATAACGGTCGCTTAGTAATAATTTTGATCTCTTGTAATTTTGCTCTAAGTGCGACAGTTTTCGAGGTATTAGCCGTTGTCTCTTTGACAGTGTTATGTCCAGTGTTTTCTTTGACAGTGTTTTCTCGAATTTTCATTATGACTTATAAACGAACGCCTAGATTTTTCATGTTTGAGGGATAATGCCTATTCATTAAGGCGCATAAAACAAGCGAGAAGAATGTTCAAAAACTTGCACAGTGGCGGGGTTGAAGGGGTGTTCATTGCTCAACCCCTTTTTTAAACAGAACGTCTACGCCAATTTAAAAAAACCGTTATTTGAGTGTCATGTAACTGTTATTTTCATTATCTACATACAGTTTAACAAAAACACCTTCTTCTGTTTCGAAATTCCTGCGCGTTTCCGAGTTATTTTGATTTTTATTGTTTGATGCAAATACATTAAAAGTGACATCAAATTATTTGCAGATGACACTTCTTTAGTGGTATGGTTTTCTTGTATTTTTATATATAGAATTTTACTACAAATAATAGAAAATCTAAAAAAATAAAGTAAAATATTTGAAATCATGTTGATAGTCATGATTGACCAGGCATTGCTAAATGTTATGCATTCCAAAGCACATGACTAAACAATTTAAGAAATCCCCGTTGTATATGGGCATAAAGTTCTATAACCACTTACAAAGCATTTGCAATGCATTTGCATTGCATTTCAAAATTTTAAGTGAAAATAGTTTTAAAAAAATAAAAAGTTTACTCCTAGCTTATTATAGTGTAGAGGAATATTTTAATGATAATTTTGTATAATTCTGTTTTTGTTGAACTCACATTGTCATTGTAACATCAAACTGTGACCTGTTCTATACATTTACATGTCTAAAGGATTAATAAAGATTTATTGATGATTTATTTATTGTAACAGAAGCAAAACGCTACTTTTTGTATCGAAAAGTCATTAAACTACTTTTATATTATTGTTATAAAACTATGGTAATTACAATTCCATGTTTCCCATAATTTATATTCATTGGTATTTGGTAAAAGCACACATTTCAGCCATTATTACCGGCGCATACGCCATAATACAGAGTAGCATTATTTAACCGGACCTATTATAATAACAATATTTTTACGTAGATAAGACCTGGAACGGAATAGTTTTACAATATCGAGACTTATTTATAGATTATTTTTTTGCGCAATATATGATAATTATATTTTAATCATACATTGTTATTTGGCATAATTTTTTTAACTCACAATCTATGCTTCAATAACTTTCAAACATCTTCTAGGCATTAGCCTCTACATATTATTCAGATAATTACTATGGAGTTAAGGTCTGTGCTGCAAGAAGACTACTATAAAACTTTCAGATAATTGTATTTTACAGCCAGGACCTTACTGTTTTTCTTCTGCGTTGTGTTCCATGGTATTTGGAGTATATTGATGTAGTCACATACAATTCCTTCTGTAAAGTGAGCAAGTCCATTTCGAATAATTAAAACACATTAAGTCACATCTAAATTTCGTCAAAAAACGAGGACCAAACATTTTATTTTGGCGGCCCAAAAGAAACCCCTTAGAACCTTATAAATCATGGTTTCAGCATACCCTGTCAAACAGTTCTGCCTCGTTTAAACGTTGAAGAACACTTCGAACGTTGGCCTTCGTTTGGTTTGTCCGTCCAAATACCAACTATTAACGTTTTTTTTCGAATGATTAACCATATTTTTGGGGATAATATAACTAGTTTTAAGCTTATCGTCGGTGATAGCCCCAGTTAATACCCGATAAAGCCGTTGAGTTAAAAACGATGAAAATTATTCAAATGATAATAATGTTTAATAATATTTCTATCAAGCAAATTGAGCAAGTCAGTAGTTACCTCTATCTATATTATCTGTCCATCAATATACTCAATATTAAAACCGCTTAAATTTACAGCTTAATTCATTGATATTACATTCAATCCATAAATACGCAAATAACTGCATAAAATGTATATGTAGACTTCATAAATATTGTGCTCCATTTATCATTCTGAATTAGGAGAGATTTGTTTTGGCTGGCATAGACTTCAGAGCAACCGTGCATTAACGTTATATGCTTTATTCAGAATCCCGATAACGTGTTCTGTAGTTCATCTAGATCTAAATCCGTGCCTTCCTAGCCACATTGCATTTAAAGTTTCCCTTTGCTGGGAAAATATGTGTGCACTTCCAAGTGGTGTTGACGCTACATTTCTGCTAGACACTTCTATCTGGCTTATATACAGCCCTGGTAAGTGCAAGTAACAGTCTGACCGTAATTCATGGAAATTGTGTTCTCAAGAAAGCAAAGACGTTATATACCCTACGAGGTTAAAATGTCTTATATTATAAAAGACATAATATCATACAAAAGTAGAGACTTGGGGGAAGTTCAACTTAAATAAACGTATTATACTATTTTTACTATATATTCTATTTTTCTTTAAGCCAAGTGCCTTTTCTCTAAGAGATGCATCACATTTAAATGACATCGTCATAAATTATTATTATCGCTAAATTGCAAAAATTATTTTAAATATAAAAATAATAATTAAAATAAATATATATAATTATTATAATAATTTTATTATGCAAATAAATTTATTAAAATTTCCGTTCTTTCGAAGTTATATTTTTGAAAAAACGTTATTTTCAGATTTATTGATTTCATATTTATTTATTTGCAGTTTTTTACATTTTACTCCCTTGTCATTCATGATATATCAAAAAAAAAACGTAAAAAATTAAATTAAATTGAACTAAACTCAGCTTCAACTCTGCTAACCTCACCAGACAGCACCAGGCAGCTCAAGTGACTTTGGGTTAGGTATTGATGATCATTGAAGCCAGTGATGATCAGCCTAGATCAGTCTCCATTGGGGTGAAATAAAATATCCTTATATTTGAATAAAATAAAATGGACGCGGCAAGTTCACTGCAAGTTTTACATTTTTGAGAAGAATATTTTCACATTTAAGGGGCGGTTGTCCCCTTTTAGGGTAATAAATATTCAATAACTCAGTAATTTTCAAAACCAATAATTTGAAGTTTTTAAATTTATTGCAGCTGGGCGTTGTTAACCAATAAATCAGGCCCTTAGGGATGCAGATTTAAAGAATTAAAATTCCACTAAATGCAGAAAGATTGACTCTTATTTTTTTTATAAATTACGCCCATAACGAAAACATTTCGCCTCACCGTATCTAACTCTGTCCCAAACTTACAATTTGAAGACAAACTTTTTATTTCAGCTCCCCAGTCAGAGACACATTCATTTAACTGTACGTCTCGCTATGTACAATTTAGTATAATTTAATACAATTTAAGAATATAACACTCCTCAGAAAGTGTACGTAAAAGAATAGATTTCCTACAGTTCTCGTCCGTTTTAAATAAAAAATTGTTTGTCTTTCATAAAATACGAAAAAGTCTAAATATTTAGGGTCAAATGAATTTAATGGTCCTAAAAGTTGCAATGCCGCTTGTACCTCCATTTTATTCAATTTTTAAAATTTATAAAAACGTTCTTAAAATTGCTAATTAAGTACCACTACAAAGACTTACGATTTCATTTCATTTAAATACACGTGAGTTACTAAACTGAATACTAAACTTCATTGTATGTTTTATTTGTGAATCTTATTAATATAAATAGATAAACACTAAAGTACAACGAATAAGACTTTATTTTAATAGTGATGTATAAAATGTCATGCAACGCGTGCTTTTTTATAAAAATTTTTACATTATTTGGAATGTATTAAAATTGATAAATATATTATCCTAATACATAATAGTAATGATTGTTTTATAATCTTTATTACATATATAACTCTAATATTAATTGTTTCTAATATAATGTTATGGATATTTAGTGACATTTAACATTAGTGATAAGTTAGTTTATAATTATAATAATTGTTCAGTTATTAATGTTAGTTACAATTAATCAGTTCATTTATTGGTGTTAGAACCTTGTATATAAGGTCGGAGATTATGAATAGTATACCTATATTATATTGTGGAATTGCAATATACTTTGCATTATAATTTCTTTGCTGATGATCTAGAATATGATGTGACCATGTGACAGGTGTGTTGTGTCAGCTTTTTAAATTGATTGTTAAGAGTCTCACAGTATTTTGAATCATTTCCCCTTGCCGTGATAATAAACTAAACCTACCATCGCAACCTCTTAGTTTAAAAATGTCTGAAATTGGAATATTATATGCATATTGAAGTATCGTTTATAAACTGATACTGAAAAATATTTTCGAAGTAGACCACAGTATCACCTTGATAGTCATAGTGAGTTAAGGATACAATTCCACGATCCGAAGGCGAGAATCGATAAATCACGGAATCCTCCACCATTTCCTCGAATGGGAATATTTCAGTGTTTAGAAGTGTCACCACGAAATATGTGCTTATAATAACGTAGATATATTTTCACATATTTCTGAATTTCTACGCTGTGAGTTATGTCTTTTATGTGCATAAAAACCTTTAAAAAAGTTTCTTTAAGAATAAATGCTATTTTGTCGTAAACGTGTTTTTTATCGATTTAAATGGCGATTTGATGTGCGAGACCTTTATTTAATTAATGTATATAAATTTTTATTTATTCATTTATTTTAATAATAATGCTATAACATAGAAAGAGGATCTTTACGCCTACTTATCATACTGTTTACAGTTAAGGTAAAGTAAAATTTAAATATAATACTAACAAAAACCAAATCCAAATATATAACAAAGCATGTTAAGAGACACGAAGCTGTGTTTAGTACGACCGTTTGTATATTCTCCTAAACAGCATATGAGACACTGTAAATAAAATAGGAGAATAGTAATATTAGTCAATACAAAAATAAACATATTATTTATTGTGTTATTAATTATGGTACAAGCGCGTTATGGTACAATATCGCTATCCAGAAATTCGTCGATAGATATATATCGATCAATAATTTTGTACTCGTTTAAACATAATTTATAAATACAAGGATTCACAGGTCTACAACCAAAAAGATATCCATCTTTTTCAGCTGTTTCTCCATCAGATATTTTTTAAATCTATAGAACATAATACCAGTTTTGTAGATGGAGATGTAGGTGTTGTTAATATTTTAAACACTTTTCACAGGCACTATTTTCTAATACTACTACTCGGTTCATATAACATAGGGATGTTTAAAATCGGAAGCTATTTTATTGAATAAAGAATATAATATATGATTTTATTAAACATATAGGTAGGTACATACTTAATTTTACTGTTTTAGATTTTAGTAGAAATATAAACTAAAGATAATATGTACCTATTAAATCACGCAACTAAACGCTGAGAGGACTCGGGCAGTTAAAAAAAATCTGTTTTTATTCGTTTTCGTTTTTCTCAAATTACTACCCTCTTTCTGTCAATGCGTGGTATTTCTAAGTATAAAGCAATTCATGAGGTTTCTAAATAAAGTAGGTAAATGTTTCAAGTAGGTACTTATGCTACAAGTTTCCTGGTTTCAGTGACGCCGAGCTCAAAGAAGGATTATTTGTAGGCCCAGACATCAGAAAACTTTTCTCAGATACACATTCCGCTTAGACCATTGAGGAGAAAGAAGCCTGAAATTTTTACATCGTTGTTGTTGACGTTTCCTGGTAACGTGAAGGATTCCAACTACAGAAGTAGCGTGGAACGCATGTTGAAGGATTTTCAAATACAAGGTTGCAACATGAGTGTAAAGCATATATGGGTAGCCTCCGTCCCTCTACCAGCTCCAATCCGGCCCGCGAGAGATTCAGAAAATCCAAGTAATGATATCAATTCAGATCGATAAATAATATTATTAAGCGTACGCAGTGGAACGCCGAGTCAGAAATAGTCGAATAGACGATTTTGAGTCAGAAATAGTCGTTAGAAAGAGAAAAACAGATAAATATTCGGGAAGCCGCTCGTACACTTGAAGTACTTTCGTATGATCGAAAATATTCTAGTTGCTTATTGGGGGAATATATAAACCTCTTAGCGCGCGTGTCATCTCATTACTTCTTCACAACAATAACATTCGCATCGCATAATAGCGTACGGTCAAGAGTACGACGCGGGTAATAATCAAGCAAATTCTATCAACAGTTTGTTAAAGAGTGTCTAGTAGATGTTGCAGATTTTTTGTGCCCAGAACAAAAGAGGGAGTTTGAGATGATGGCTAGTGATATCAAAAAAACATGGACCGATAGATTGGCTGATTTTGAAGCATTTTCGATTGATTTGGATTAAAGTAGGGATTGATCTGACACAGCCCAGTTAGCTATTTTTATACGAGGTGTTGATGAAGAATTTGCAGTGACAGGAGAGTCACTGGCTCTACGGCCGCTACAAGAGGCCGCTACTGGAAAAGATATTTTTACAGAGGTGATCATAGTACTTTTGAGCAATATAGTTTGCAATTGTGTAAATTAGTGTACACAGATGGCGCGCCTTCAGTGGTCGGTTCACGAAAAGGTTTTATGCCTTGCATTATTCATCAACAAAACTTGTGCTCTAAGTCCATTCGACTGAAGAATGGAATATTATGGATGTGGTAGCATATACCATTAATTTCATTATATCCCGCGGTCTTAACCATCGCCAGTTTAAAGCATTTTTGGATGAACTCTCTACAGAACACGATGATGTGACATATTATTGCTAAGTAAGGTGGTTAAGCAAAAGTAAAATGCTAAAAAGGTTTTATGACCTTAGAAAAGAAATAGCTGATTTATGGAAATGAAAGAGAAAACATTGCCGCAAAATTGTAATCCAACTTGGCTTTAAGACTTGGCATTCCTGGTAGACATCACAGGACACTTAAACGACCTGAACTTGAAGCTTCAAAAACAAGGGCAATTGGTAAATCAGCTGTTCAGTCATCTTAAAGCATTTCAAAACAAAATTCTCTTGTGGGAAACACAAATGAGAAGTAAAACTGGCACTACTAGTATTGACCCCTATATTGATCATCTTGTTTCTCAGCTTCAAACTCAAGTATCTCATTAATTTTCATTTGATTTGTCTATCTTTTTGTATTAATGTGCTTTTTATGTTTGAGATTATGCTATTATAGTTAATAAATAAAAAAATGTGTGAATTTCTGTGGCTTTTTTATTCACTACTACCAACTTATTTCTTGCCTACGGCCCGCGACCTGATTAAGTTCTGAAATTACGCCCTCAGCTACGCAAAGCTTGCCCATACCTGGTGTAAAGGTTAACTTATTACACTCGCATGTGTACTATTTTCCGCAACACTTAGGGAACGTCAGTGAAGAACAAGTTGACAAGTTCCACCAGGATATATATGAGATGGAACATAGATATCAGGGGAAGTGGAATATGATTGTGGACTATTGCTACAGAGAGAAACATCTAAAGAGTCCTATGCCTGGAAGCGCACTGAAGTTTCTAAGAGAAAAAAATAAGTTTTCATAAAAATAATAATTAAATATGTATTTTTGTTTACTCTTATAAGCTAATATCAATACAAATTTATGTATTTGGTATTGTGAATAACATGGAAATAAATAAAAACTATCAGCTGTTCATCATCATTATGTTTTTCTTCTATCTTTATAACTACTGTGCCTACTCGAGATAAAACAAAATATGTACGCGATGGAGAAATACTGACCACATTTTCGGCTTCGGCACACCAAGGAACATAAAGAGTACACGATACTATCGAATAAAATTTCGAAAAAAAATTTTTGTAGACAAATGATATTAACCCCAAATTGCTCAAAAGCTATTAAGAATATCGAAAAGCTAATAGCTTATGCTGAAAAACTAATTAGTAAAAAGTGCTATTATCTGCTGATTTATCAAATTTTATAATAATTGATCAAGTAATTCCTTGAGACAATAATACACCAAAAAAACATAAGAAATTTGATAATTTGACGCCCTGTATGTATATCGGAAGCGAAGTATTTCTGTCCCTTAGTTTAAACTAAACTTAGGTACCTACTACTTCTTTAAGCTATTAGAATTAACAGTTACTGTATACGAAATGAGAAAAATCAGATTTCCTAAATGACTGATCAATCCAGCATATAAATACCAAAATAATAGTATATTGTGCTGTTCATACTATAATAAATAGTCCATGTATTGAATATCATTATTAAAGTAGCTTTTGGCGTTTTCTGCTCTTCTTTCATGTGTGCCTTGAACTCTTCTTTATGATATTGTAAGTAGTTTTCTAAATATAAATATCTAAATACTTATATAAACTATATTAATGCCACAGTAAGTATTGTACTTTTTATTTGTCTATTGTCTATCTGCTGTCTATCTATTGTATATATATTGTATATCAACTACTATCGTACTAGTTATTTGTCTTTGCTTTAATAATAATATATAATAATAATATCTCTACCCCTCATTCTAACCGTAGTGGTTACCCCAGAAATCAAAGACATGTGCGGGACAGGGGCGGCTTATTATTTATTCACAGGACGCATGTGCGCCCAGGATTGACTTAGGTTGGTAAATTGTAACCATCATTCAGTGTAGGAACGAGGGAAACGTGGAAATCCTTTACTTTATTAAAGATTTATACAATAAGCCATTTAAAATATATATTTTATATAATACTATTTTGAAATATGATATTTATTCCTTATTCTTATGAATATAAAATTGTATTTTTTATTTCATGATTGAAATATATATTTTCTTGAAAATAAATTAGAAAATTAGAAAATATAATAAGAAAAATAACAAGTGCTTGCTAGCATACAAATGTGTGAGGGTATTAGTATATTGGTGAAAAAACTTTTTCTGCCCTCATATTAAGAAAATAATTTTAAATAATAACTCGATATTATTTTCAGTCTGCATAAATTGTTCTAAAAATAAATATCGATGTCAATCCCACAAAACTCCAATGGAACAACAGATGGCAAGAAAACCTGTAAATAATCGTACTGCTACTCTAATGACTATTACTACTCACTGGGATCCTTAACGGCCGTTATGACTAGCTTAAATCCATTGGAATCTGTTCCCCAAGCATCCGTTACGTATTTTAGGGTGACGTAGTTAGTGCGGGTGAACATGGCTCCCAAGTTCTGCTTCGTATTCTTACATGACAGGTCAAACTGCAACAAAAAAATTTAATTAATCTTCCTCGCACTCTCGAATTCCATGTTTTGCGTCCCGCTGAAGGTCCATTTAATGGCATGGATCCATTTACTTATTTATTATACTTCACCAATATGGAAAGTATGCAAATAATATAACACAATCAAGCAGATTTGATGTATATTAAAATTTTACATTGTTGAGACATGAATTAGTTTATAAAATTAACTAGAATAAAGCAAAAATAATGTTTAAGTAATCAAATAAATGAAAAGCGACCACTTGTCCACACTAATTTTACATTGACTTAAAATAAACAGTTTTTTAGATAATCGCCCCACCAGCTCGTGAGATATAACTTAAACTGATCAAAGCAAATCAAAGCAAATCAAAGCAAATCGTACATCACTCTGAAGATCCTCAATGAATGTGAAAGAACTTGTACAACTTCTAAGTGGTTCGTTTCCATATATATGTCCAGATATACAACTGGTAAGTGTGTCATCCTTATTATTCACCTATTTGCTTATTTCTCTATTTAATGAATTGCTGCAAACCCAAGATTTATTATTTTCACAAAACAAATATGAATAGCAAAGAATTTCAAAGATAATATATATATATATATATATATATATATATATATATATATATATATATATATATATATATATATATATATATATATATATATATATATATAAATACACATATATATATATATATATATATATATATATATATATATATATATATATATATATATATATATATATATTATATATATATATATATATATATATATATATATATATATATATATATATATATATATATATATATATATATATATATATATATATATATATATATATATATATATATATATATGTATATCTGTGTGTGTATTGTGTATTTCATTTTTATCTTTCGCACGCTAGGCAAGTTAAATGCATAATTTAATTTTTATTCTGGATTGGGTTAAGCCAAGTGTTTTATATTGCTAATTACGATGACACACATATCTACTTCTTATGCTTATTTCAACTGGAACACGTCTTAAAAACAAATTACAACATTAAATGTATGTAGAGCCACCAGGACTCATTTAGGAGCGGGTTCACTAGACAAACAGATTGTAAATGCGTATACCAAAATTGAAAATGATTAAATTATTTAATTTTACCCATTCTTTACGCAAATTTTCTAAAACTTAAATTTTTAAAAATCTTAGTCTGTCTAGTTGGCTTATGACGATATTACAATATTATTTTAATAAAATTATATAGTAAACTTTTTTATGCATTGTGTCGTTAACTTTGCTAAATAGGTGGAAACTGCCTCTTATTTATGCACTGTAATATTTTATCGCACTCGCTTACCCACTAGGGACTTTACAATTTCCTTCTAAGAAATTAGCTTGTTGCGCAATTTTATTTTTAACACTTTCTTTACCTCTTTGTTTATTTATGGCACAATATTTTTATTTATATTTAATTATATTTTGAGCCTTTTTATAATTTATTTTGTTTTCAAACTTTTTCAACACAATATTCCATTTGATATTCCGTCTCTGTATGTTTTGGCATTTTGTCAGTCTCCTTTACTGATGCTTGATAACGTAGCTACGTAAGTACGTAGCACAAACACATAAATGTATAGACAGTAAAATGTGAGGATTTTATTATTTTTAAAAGCACGACAAAATGAGCTTAGCCGTGGTATATTAAACATAGAACGAATTATTCTTTTTAGTAAGAATAGGAAATAAAAGTTTTAGGATCGCCTATACACACCCCAGCATACAATATCATATAACAGTACTGACTGAATTGTGATATAAAAATCTGTAATATGGAGATATTTGTATTCAATATAAGCTGTTTAATTGAATATTTTTGAGGGTCATGACCTTGGAAGATGACAATTTTCCAAGATAAGTGATTATCCATCCACAGCCCCAGAAATTTCAGTTCATTATCTAGTTTTATAATACCATTTTCCGATTCTATTAAGATACTACTAGTCAATGCTGGTACCAACTGGATTAAATAAAAAGTTTGTTTAAGGATTATTTAATACCAGACCGCTTGTTTGACACCAAGATGAAATTTTTGGAAGACGATATATTGCAACTGTGCTTAGTACATGGATTCTGTCAGATGAAATGAGGGGGGCGTGTCAACAGAAAATAAAGTAAGGACACTGGATTCCATCGAGTAGGTTAATAAAAACGTTGAACAAAAAGGGACCCAAAATATTTTCTTGCGGAACTTACGGAATGTTTTTGAAGTAACAACTTGTTTTTACTTAATACTCTTAACGAATACCCTTCAGCGAATATGTATTCTCTTCATGGCTGTCTTGATATGTTTTTTGATTTATACTTACATCAGTGATTTGATCAGTTTTTAGTAATATCTCATGAACACAATTATATATTTTTAGATTCAGAATATTAAGGAAATTTCAAATAGTCAATGTATCATTATTTTATATTTTATAAATAAAAGATAAGGGAAGAGTAAATTTTAAGAGAATTACCCTGTCGATAGCCAGCGCTCGAAGAAATAGTGAGTTTTTTTTATATCCATAAAAATTAATAAAAATAATCATCCAGCATAATAGAAGAATTATTTAGGACATTTCAAGCAATACTATGTTATGTACAAAAGCGACATGGAAAGTGCTTTATTACAGCCCTAAAGGGAGGGCTACATTTTCCATATAAGTAAATAATATTTACAATGTATATAGTCACAATTTATTTTCAGTTGTATCTGCCTATTATTAGTTTTTATATATTTATCAAAAATTAAACTCAACACTGGATGTCATAGTAGTAACTTTTTAAGTTTTTTAAGTGTTTCGATTGTATTTCGTTCTATGTTGACTGCCACTAAATGCACATATGATAAATTATTGGATGGCTAGAAAACGTCCATTCCGTCAACAACACCGAGGAAAATTGAAAATGCAGCTAATGCGGCTGCGGAAATGAAACATGTATCAAATTCCTGCAGAGCTGAAATAAGATTACGCTTATACGCTCTGCCTTGATTGTGAAAATATTATCCTACATGCAAAGCACAAAATGAATAATGAAAAATATCCATTACATCGGTACACACGTATAACGAATATATAATATGGCAGTTGGCGATATTAAATTTATAAATCATATTTCTATAACACGGTGGTAATACAAAAGCAAATTGTTGCATAGAGGGATTAATCATGGCTTAATTAATTATATTATTTTCGGAGAGGATGTCATATCACATAAAACCCATCACCGGTGAAGCGGGTACATCAGATATTATTGATCTGACAAATAACCCCGGAATAATTGTAAGTGGCTTATAGTTTCATATGTCATAGGGAGACAATGAACCCTAATATCCATCCCCTAATTCGATGTGATATCACATGGCGGAATAAAGCATTATTTCAATGATGTTTGGAAATATTTAAGCGAAAATTGAGTGAAACTTATGACGTGTACATTCATTCTAAAAGTATCTAACATTAATTTATAGTTGATGAATTTATATGTGAAAACTAGAACGAAAAATTTCATATACTGATACTACGTAAACATCGAATTACATAAATATAACGCCAGTTTCGAAAAAAGGCGTGCTCCCAGATCTCTGAACATTCTTGAGATTATCCAGATTATCAAATTAGTAGAGAATACTAGGAAAGTTGAGTTCTTTATCCCGTTAGCCATGATGAGGCTAACACTTGATGTCCACGGTAAGGAACCTTCGAGAAGCTCCCATGTGTAGTAACCACGTCACCTCATTAGTGCAACATAGGTGAATGCATGACGTGGTAGCAGCAGAGTGAGTATTTTAATATATTTTTGTAAAAAATACTTACGCCGGTTGTTCTGTTTACAAAAAAAAATAGTTGTTCAAAGACTAGCTATTTTATTGGTTGACTTTCGGTTTAAATTTATGCATATTTAAGTTTTCTTGTTTTTGTCCGATCGCAGGAGGAAATGGTTTAGGAATTTTCAGGTATGTTAATTGTTAGTTATTTAAGAAAAATAAGCGGGCTTTATATAAGCGTTGGCGTACAATAAAACTTAAATCTATCTTAGTGTTAAAAATTTGTTATATACATTTGTGATATTACAGTTGCAGTTATATGGTTATTGCTGTTATTTTAACCTTGTTCCCCAATACTTTTAAAAGACCCAATACTTTTTAGTTTATCTGATTTTCGTGCTTATTCATGCTTAGTTTTTTAATTTGTCTGTTAGTGCCTTCTTTTCACTTTTTTGCTATTGTTGTTTTTTCTTTTTTTGCCTGCTTTTTGTTTTTGTTTTCCATTTTTTCATAAATCATAATAGTAGTGGCGGGATGCTAGGGTGTATAGACGAACTATAGACGTGTATATAGGATGGGTTTTGGGAGGTTGACGGAATATAGGTATCATGGATATTTGGATTGTGAGATTAGTATTATGGGTGAGTCTGTCTATACATTTTGGAATTAATCGAATTTTCAAAAATGCGTCAAGGGTTGCAGTGCCGGATAGGCTCTGTAGGTCTATTTTTGTTGCTGAACTTAATTTTATTTTTGCCGCCACCTGTCGCCACCTTTTTGCGGCATTTATTTTTTTGCACCTGAAGTATTTGTTTCTGTGCTATTGTGCTGAAGGGGTATCAGATTGGTGTCGCGTAGGTCATTAGAGGTCTAATATATGATTTATAAATTAATGTGGCAGTTTTTTTATGAGCACCGAATATGATTGGGTATAGCATTTTTAGCCTGTATTTAGAATTGTTTATAATTGTATTTATGTGGTTATGAAACAAATCTGCAATCAATGTTTAATCCCAGATATTTTTTTTAGTGGTATTAGTAAGTTAAATTTTGTTGATTTGAATGGATATTTTAGGTTTCTCTCTCTTTCTTGAGAATACAACTATCCGAGTTTTCGGATTGACCTGCAGCCCCCGTCAGCTGCTGTAGTAGGGGTAAACTTCGTGTTCCCGCAACTGTCGCAGTGTCGTCAGTGTACAATGCAGCAGTAGTCCGTATATATATATATATATATATATATATATATATATATATATATATATATATATATATATATATATATATATATATATATATATATATATATATATATATATATATATATATATATATATATATATATATATATATATATATATATATATATATATATATATATATATATATATATATATATATATATATATTATTGAGAATCTTCAGATTGATATACGATTTGTTTAATTGATAATTTATACTTGAGTTTATTCTTCATTAATACTTCACCATTCTCACAGTGACACTTTTATGTGACGTTAGTTTTGTTGGAACTCAAATTCAGAGAAAACACTAACCTACTCTACTATTTATATTTGTTCTATTTGAACATATTGCTAAATTTATTTAGCAATATTTTTATTTAGCATTTATCTAGAAGATACTTTAAAATGAGTAAAATCTTCTAGAATCTATTAAAACAACTACTTTTCCTAGCTATATGCTATAAAATATTGAATTATATATAGAACAGAATTCTGAAGCATTTAAAGAGGGAGTGATACAGAAACTGTTTGCTTATTCAAAACCGAAATATATTGTTGGATCTTAGGTACATATTAATTATTATTTAGATAATTCGAAAAAAATCATATTTTCACCCTGGAACATATTTATTATCTAAGTTCTTTGCTATTCATATTTATTATGTGAGAGGAAATATTGAAGTCGTAGCAGTTCATTCCATAGAAGAATAATCAAATACATAGATAAATAAAATCAAAGGAGGACACCTACCAGGTGTATATCTGGACATATATATGGAAGCAAATCACTTAGAAGTTGTACAAGTTCTTTCATTGTTATTGAGAATCTTCAGATCTATTAAACAAATCTTACATCACTCTGTACATATTTAAAGAAGTCGTTAGTTTTTATGTTAACGCTAAGGTCGTGATGAAATTAGTGCTCGCAAAAATGATTACGTTGAATTGTGAAGAACTACGTACAAGAGGGCTAGAAAATACGTTGATTATAACAGCAAGCATGTCACGGAGTTGTTAGTTTTAATGTAATTACCGCATCAGAGTGAGTAACCGGGAGATTGGATATTTTCAGTTATATTTCTATTTTGAGTTTGTATATTTAATTGGACTTGTTTCCTGTTCCTGTTTGGTGTATTCTGATCTCTTTAGACTATTACATTCATACATTTGTAAATTCTAATTAGGAATACAATAACTTAAAAGATAAATGTTGCATGAATTCTAGGCTTGTCCATATTTTATTAAAAAGCTCAAGAAGTTTCTTGCAACTGTTATGTAGCAATTTTATACATAACCAACACAAATATGATATGAAATGGAATTTCCGATCAAAGCTAAAACCGAAAAATTTCCGATAAAGCTAAAACCCAGCTAGTGGTTTGGTTTTAGCTTTATGAACTTTCTAGAAATTTAGTATACCTACCTAATTTAATTTAAGGCCAGAATTGTTATGAGTTACTTAAAATTTATAATTATTAAAATTTAGTTACAGAAATGTGCTCAAGTGATAACTATTATAACCATCGAAATCAAATTTTCTTCTCGCTAAGAAAATATGTTCTTCAATTTTAAAAACGACATAAGAAATTTCGGGGTTTATATAAGTTTTCAAGAATCGTCCTACCAAAACGTGCTGTGAGAAATATATGTGCAACTATATTTAATTTAACACATTTAAGAGCACATCAAATCAGTAACGAATCTTGGCACTGTATTAGTGCACAATTTAAATTGCAATTTATGCCTTGAGGAATATTATACATATACATCTATATCCATTATATATAAAGCTCCTCCTTACCTTGTATGTTCCCACAGCATGAGCGCCATCGTAAATATATAGATGGTCATTGCAATCCAATTGCAGAAAGTCGAAGCGCAACATAAATCTCTGCAGTATCGAGTGCGTTTGAAAGGTTATAATGCAGTCTAGGTTTCTTTCATTTTGTGACCATAAAAGGGCACCATCTATTTTTCTATAAAGTTGCTGCAGAAAGTGGTTCTTGCATAAGGACTGCATGGGATCTGGAAAAAATAAAAATAATTTACTCAACGAGAAATTTTTTTTTTAATAACACAATTATTAAATATTAATATCAATATGATCCTACTAAAACGAATATGTCAACGAGCAGTAAATAATAGAACATCACATGAGCATCGATTGTGTAAAAAGCATCTCTTGTGTAAAAAAGATGGCTACCCATTACTTGCTCGATTTGTCGTAGCCATGGATACAATTACTTTTATCCATATGTTTCCTTATGTTCCACATTATGTCCTATATGTAATACGAGAAGTCAATATCCTTGCATCGTTCCCAAATATAAAGGATACTATCAATCGGAAAGCCATATTTTATCTGCACCCCAATTTAAAAAGATACCGCTAAATATATGTCCTCAGTTAGCGTCGTCAAAAAGATATGGCTTTTTAAATTCAATCTGTCCTAAGGGCTTTCTATAAATATTTCTGAAATGACTTCTGAAAGCGGTCTGAAATTTCATTTGAAATTGAATATATTTTGTTGTCCTTCCTTCACTGTTAAGCATATTCTTTCTGCGTAGCTGTTCCTTTCAGATAATGCTGTTACGGGGTATACGAACGGAATATACGAATATGTGTAGGTCGAGCGTTTTAAGTGAAAATAATATAGGGGCATAAAATGTAGGTACATTCCACTAAAAAATAACACGTGAAATCGTGGTAAAATCAATTGATTGAGACGCATAAATATCTGGTGGTTTCTATCTCCTAATATTTTACTTATTATTCTAAATGATACTATTCCAGTGCCGAACCGGTTTTCAGAGGTCAATAATAGACAAAATTCTTAGCAGTATATGGATGGTCCGAAAATTTTGGATAAAACGATATATAAATGGGAAAAATCGATTAGACCCAAACAAATAAACAGAGGTAGTGTGGGGAGGAAACTAGACCTGCTATCGAAAAAAGTTAAATGCAAAAGTTGTAGATAATTGAAAGATCTACAACTTTTATTTCAACTATTTTTCAACTTTATTTCAACTATTGAGAAAACCAATAACCATTTTTTTATTTTTTATTTTTATTTTCTTCAAAAATTATTTGATTTTCATGAAATTTGTTAAAAATATGCGTTTTTATATCTGAAATAAGATGTAATTTTTTTGGAGCCATATATTATTTTTTTATTTTAAGCTAATTTAATTTGAAAAAAAGGGCTAATTTTCAATCGAAAAGGTTAACAAAATTTTTATTTTTGAACATTTCAGGACGGAATCATTCGTTGAAAATTTTTTATTTTGTTTTTTTTATATTATTTAAAATCAGAAACTTTTGGAGCGGGTCAGAATTATTTGTATTATTTAAACAATATTTATGCTGTTTATGCCGGAAAGTTTTTTAAACAATATCCATTGAAAACTTTATTTATGTTATATTTTTATGTTGCTAATGTAAATATCTTTAAATTATATGTCAATATACCAACAAATGTTATAAACAACAATTACCTATAAGTTTTTTGATGTAATAATAACAAAATTAATTTGTGGAATAAAAATAGAAAATCTTTATTAACTGTAGGAAATTTATTATTTTATATACAAGAAAAGAAAAGAAAAATTTCATTTATATTTTGCTGTTCGCATCTTCTTCAAGTGGTGGGTGGTTACCCCAGTTATTTCCACTGTAAACAATGCAGGCAGGTGAGCAATGAAGACCACTTTTTGTGCAGCCACACGCTGAATCGCATCCTGTTTTGCAAGAGCAAAATATAATTTAACCCCATTCTTCAGGCGATATTGAAGAATTGTCTTTCCATTGCTGGACTTGCATGGAGACTCCCTTAATATGTTGTTTCGCTGCATCTTCTGTCGGAGGTGACGAATGAAGTTCTACGCTTTTATCTTTTGAAGCTAATGCTATAAAATATTTATATCGCAGTTCATTCAAGTTTTTGGCATTTTTAGAACTTTAGATTGTGAGAATGCTATTAATACCTTAATTAAAAACACTTCTTGACATTGCTCTTCAGCTATAAAAGTTTCAGCTGTTGCACGTAAATGATTATCATTAAAAATTTTAATGAAACTAGTTTTACCTTTGTTATAGACAGCGGATGTAGTATAACATATTTTATTAATATTGTTTTAGTTGAATAAACTCATAAGGCATTATTTTTTTGTGGTTTAAAGAAGCCATTTTTTTTTAAATTAGCATCACGTCTTTTATATCATCAGGTGCTAAAGCCGTCAATAACACTAAGACATACAAGTATATAAATATCATAGATATTGTTTAAAGAGTATAAATAATTCCTTTCCCGTTTCAAAAGATCTGATTTTAAGTAGATAATATAAAAAACTAAATTTTCAAAAAATAATAAAAATCGAAGCTGTTCTTGAAGACTTCTGACAAAAATGATTCATTGATGCGACTATTTAAGATATGATGAAAGAACCATACTGTTACAGTGGAAAACATTGTCAAAATGGGAAAACCAATACAAAAATCTTTTTTTCGTAAATGTCACAAATTCCTCATTTTTTATTGAAATAGATACAAGTATAGAAAGTGACGAAAATTGATAATTTCAAAGTAATGTCAAATAAGGGAAGTGTAGGTAACCGTCTAAGGTTCGGGATCGTAAAGGTCTTCAACTTTGTCAAGGTTCTCAAGTTTTCCAATATCTTTAAGTTGAAGACCAAGGTCTTCAGACCAAGACCAAGGTCGGAGATCCTGAAGAAACCGAAAACTATTTTGAATTTTATGAAAAATCGATCTTGAAAAGTTTTGGTTTTTCCCATTTTTGACAATGTTTTTTAACAGTAAGTTTGATTCTTCATACCATCTTAAAGTGGAGGTCTGAACGAATAAAATTCAGTCCTGAAATCTAAAAAAATTTAAAAATTTTGAACATTTCACTTATATTAAATACGTATTATATTATAATATTATAATAATAAATATTTATATTTGTCATCTCTTTTCTTTCATATCCCTTATCACATCAAATAACAGTTGCTAATTCTGCTCAATGAATGTTTTCTCACCTGTTATAACCTGTTAAAACCTGTTATAGTCTCAGGCATCCACACTTTTTGTATTTTTTTAATATTATTGTTTAATATGTTACGACACAATCCTTAACCGGTAACATATTTTTTAACTATAAGTGCATACTTTCCTGTCATGACTTGTCTGTGCAGCAAATTTGTTATTTGTTCCCTAATGGCCAAATGCACCGTACGTGTTAATCCTGGGTTATGATTCAGCGTGACTTATTTTGACACATTTGTATACAAATAAGTCAAAAATGTGTCACTTCATTTCTTACCCCCGATTGCTTACCCAACCATATATATATATATATATATATATATATATATATATATATATATATATATATATATATATATATATATATATATATATAAACCTAGTGTGGTAGTGCTTATTATTTTAAAAAAGTGCAAATATATTGCAATAATTCGCATTGTCAAATTACGTAACCAATATACTCAAATATCGCGTCTACTACATTGATATTACGATGTTAGTAAGTTATTATACATTTAAAAAAATTTACAATTATATTTTTTTACATTCAAACATTCATAATGCCAAAGGAATATCTGCAAATGGAAAGAAAATAATAAGAATAAAATTGCATTTATTTTATATTCTCCATAATATGGAGAATATAATGAGATTTGCTCCAATTGTCAGATTCCTTAGGCGACTACTACCTCCTTTATTCAATATTCCCGACATAATAACATAAAAGTATCACCTGAGACTCATCCCTAGACGAGCTACCGTCCCACGGGATGAAGCAGACGTGTCCCATTTTACTGACCACCGATCGCAAAACTTTTCCAATGCCCCTACTCCCAAAATAGGTTTAAACTCGAGTTTCGCTAAGCCAGGGCAAATAATAGAACACATTTTCTACACTGTTGACCCCAGCATCAAAGGAAAGGGACTAGATACGTTATTTGTGTTTCGATTTGCTGCGGACAATATCCTCATCATTTACTCTAAAACCTTTAAAACTTGCAGATGCAGATGAAAGTTAAATTTAACGAGAACTGCTTGCTATTTCATAATATTGAAAATTTATCTATAATTGCTATCACTAACAATCTGAAAATGTAAGAATATATGACATTCACAAGTTTTACGCATTTAAAAGTAATGTTAAAAGTAAATTTTGCGCATTTTAAAGTTTAACATCATAAATGTACGCCTGTTTTCAGGATAAATGTATGCCTAATGCATTTATATATATGTTCAAATAGAACAAATATGAATAGTAGAATAGGTTTGCGTTTTCTATGAATTATACTAAACAACTAAATATTAAACAACTGTAAATTTAACATTCTTTTCTGTATGTATTCTCTATACCAACATACCTACTTGTTTTCCGAAGGTATATATAAAACCAAGTATAATTACATGATCTATATAAAGTTGCCTATATAACAGCACTAAAGCATTGGAATATTAACGTAAATATAGTTGGTTAAAACATATAAAATATAATAGATATTCGGTAATATTTATAGTTTTTTAGACACATTTGGCTGTGTGTTTATCTCATAAAAAAAGGGTATATAATAAAATTGTTAAAATTGGTAAGCGTCAATTAGGTAACTCAATTTAACACTATACAACAAAATTACTATTTCAATGGCGCCCAACGTGGGGCGATCGATAAGTAGGGAAGCAAAATTGTACAATGTCATTAAAAATTATTCAAAAATGGACTCCCGCTAAGAAGCGGGAGATGAACTGGAGAAGATAGACAATCGAAAGAAGAAACCACAATGACCCAAGAAACAGAAGATACCAGCAGACCAGCATGGCAGGTTATGCTGGAAGAAATGATGAGAAAAATGGAAGAAAATAATACAAAACGGGATGAGTATAGAAAAAGTTGCAACGAAGATTTCGAAAAATTGAAAAAGAAACAGGATGAGGATAGAAAAAATCGCAAATAAGGTTTCGAAAAAAATCGCAAAGATTTCGAGAAATTGAAAAAAGGTTGAGAAGCAGATATACATAACAATATAAAGATATTAGATGAAATAATGCAGAATATCAGAATAATATGGAAACAAAAATTAAGAAGAGACATAGACAATACAGAACGAAACGTAACAGCTACTACATTTAAAACGATAGCCATAGAAGAAAATATAGTAAAACAGAAAAAGGAAAGTAAGCTAATTGAGAAGAATGTTACTCAAAATAGAGAAGAAGTTGAACAGATCAAGAACCAAATTAAAAAAGGGACAATGGTTAGCAAGGAGGATATGAAATTAGAAATAATAACAAAAGAACAGATAGATGAGCTTCAAAATGAAATAAAAAGAGTCGGAGAAACACGAAGCATGGAGAGAGCCAATAAGATTTTTGATATGTAATGGCGAAAACAAAATTCACAAATTTACAGGCAATATCAATAAACTACACCCTATAGTATTTATAGAATTAATATCTTCTAAAAAAATTACCGAGTTAGAAGATAATAATAAGTCAGAATAATGAGTCAAGATAATCATAGGGACAAGATAAAAGAAATTATACGGGACAATTCAGAATTCGAGGCAATGTTATGGTTCAGTGGTATCGAAAATAATGTAAATGACATTGAACAGTTTAAAAATAAATTTATAGCACATTTAGCGATAACACACAATCTTTGGTTAGAGAAAAACTGAATTTAGGCAAATTTAACCCACAATTATCTAATTCAATGACGATCTTCGCCTTAAAATTATTTTGAACTGCCCAATACTTAACTCCTAAAATTAGTGAACCCAAACTATTACTCTATATAGCAAGACAATTAATGGTCGAAGTAACAGAGATTATTGCAGTATTGCATAATAGAGAGAGTATTGCATAATATTGACAATATGAAACAATTCTACAATTACCTAACAAGAGCAGATGACCGTATTATTCAAAGAATACCACAACATTTTAATAATAACAATAATTTTAATAATAAAAATACTCTTCAAAATTTATATATATATATATATATATATATATATATATATATATATATATATATATATGTATATATATTTATATCTTCTAATTTCTTTGCTATCTTTATATATTTTTGGAGGGTTTATCTTGGGATAGTAGCAATAAAACGACTGAACTTGGGCCTTTTTCAAAAAGGCCCAAGAAAGGGACCGAAACGTCAAGTAATCTAATCAGTCGTTTTATTGCTACTATCCCAAGATAAACCCTCCAAAAAAAAATAAATATATATATATATATATATATATATATATATATATATATATATATATATATATATATATATATATATATATATATATATATATATATATTTGTGAAATATAAATAGTAGACTAGGTTTGTGTATTCTAAGAATTTGAGTTCCGTCAAAAACTAATGTCATAAAACGTCACTGCAAGTGTTGGAGTATTAATATTTTAAATTCAAGTATAAATGATCAATGAAATAAATCGTATACTGCTCTGCAGATCCTCAAGAAAGGTGAAAGACTTGTACAACTTCTAAGTGGTCCGTTTTCGTGTGTATAGTGGTTCATTTCCGTATGTATGTCCAGATATAGCACTGGTAAGTGTGTTTTCCTTCTTATTCGTCTATTTGTCTGTAATGAAATGCTACAAACCCAAGATTACTTTTCACAAGACAAATATGAATAGCAAAGAATTTCAAAGCTAATATATATATATATATATATATATATATATATATATATATATATATATATATATATATATATATATATATATACTATTTTACTGCATTTATATATATATATATATATATAAATGCAGTAAAATAGTTCATGCTGACATGATGAATAATACATGAGAAAACTCAGCTGTAGGTAGTTAGTATATTTCAAAGGATCAAAAACCAGCGTATAAAAATAAACAAAACTTGAGATCCTACCCAAGGGCTATATTTCCGACCGCGAGTGTCGAACTATTTTCATCTAAACAATTCCATTTATTTCGGATATGGAAAAGTTGCGAAACTACTTCAAGAACTATCTGGAAGACGAGAAGTTTCGGATAGAAACGTGTATTGAGACTAACGTAGGGCCCCAGAGATTCATATATCATACGTGCTATATCAAGAGTTCAAATAAAAGAATATGTACTGGATGGTACTTATAGACGTGATGATATATAATATTAATTAAAACAATATTTCATCTATCAGCATGCTCCCTTGGAAGCATTAAATTACTTGCGAATATTACCATTACAGCGTTAGAAGGTACTTTTCATCACGTACATTAAATACATATTACAACATTAAATGAATGTTGT
The DNA here is from genome assembly GCA_964058915.1 of Tetropium fuscum. Taxonomy (NCBI): domain Eukaryota; kingdom Metazoa; phylum Arthropoda; class Insecta; order Coleoptera; family Cerambycidae; genus Tetropium; species Tetropium fuscum. Next base: position 299,975 of record CAXKVY010000364.1, read on the forward strand.
ATGTCTACATAAATATAAAGTAGTATAGCTCCATATGCTCTAAAGTAAATAAGCAATACTTCGCGATTCCAATGTTGAAAAAATTCCTGAATGAACAGGGGCTTCTTGCAGCATATTATTCACTAATATACACGGCAATAAGTTATAATATAGTTGTGTATGGACTAGCTGTAGAGAGTAACAGAGCAAAGAATTATTCAGCTCATATACAATCTTGGATATAGAAATTTCATCCATCATGCAGGAAATTTTTTAAGGATAAAAGCATTCTAACGTTTATAGGTATTTTTCTATTTAAAATACCAACTAATGTCTATACCAACAGAAACAAATTTAAAAAAATTCTGATAAATTCTATTACCCCACCAGAAAAAAATGCTCAAATAAGCTTATATAGATCTTACTGTGAAAGTTTTAAGAAATCAGCGCAATATGCTGGATGTTACTTTTTTAATATGCTACCTTTTAATATAAGTAGAAGTAATATAATAAGTAATATAATAAGTTAGAATTACTTCAAAGAAAAAATTATTCGTGTTGGATTAAACATGTTACCAGGTAATTAAGAGGAAAGCCATTGTCATTCCTGGTTTATATTAATACAATCCTATATATAAAATTCCTTCAGTATCTTCTTCAACCCTATAATGTCTGAATATAGGTAAATAAATCATGAATTCGATACCAACCCTGCTTTTCCAATGGGTAATGTTACACAAGTATCAAACAAGCGCTGTGAAGTTGACACCATGCCCGTGCCTCGTTTTACATATTTTCTGATGAGGAGGAATCTCATATTACCTGTTCAATAAATCTTGGGCATCTGATGCCGAAGAATCGATAAATATATTAAACCACCTAATTTCCTGCAAATCAAAAGAAGCGAATGAGATTTTCAAGTGAAATGAGGAATAAAAAGTGAGATCTCACTATTGATTTATTTTAAATTCTTGACATCATGTCCAGAGGTAATCTAATATTTACATAAACAAGGAAATATACAAAAACACAAGAAGTATAAGAGGCATTGACTTCCTGCTTTAAATTATTTATAGAGCACTTATTCTACAACAGTCACCCACCAACACATTATACAGAGTACATTCAATTAGTGCTCACGTGCTAATTTCGGTATTTGCAATACGGATGTATCCTGCTTTGATGTCACTAGAACACTAGTAGTTTAATTAGGGGTCCGCCGCTCTTTCATCAGAATCCGACAGTGATGTAATAATGAATTAGCTTATAGAGCGTGTCCATTTTATACTCCCTTCTACAGTTACATCTTTATTCCCATCCAGAAAAAATATCAACCGCGGATAGTCAATGAGGTTAATGAAGGCACATTCTAAAATTAGAGGCACATATACAGGGTGTCTCAAAAAATCCTGGTGCATAACAGAATATAATTTTAAAGTGGAAGCCTCTTCAAACCCTGTCTCCAACCATAATTGTTTTCTCCCCAAAAGGTTGCCAAATTACAATAATTTTTATATTTTTTTAGTCATTATCTACAAGCTCATTTAAGATTAAATATCTATGAAAATTAAAATAATGGAAAGTAGGTCAAAATATATACATCTTGGTATAACTTATAGATTGTAATATGAAATATTTTTTTTACATTTTAATAGCACCTGATAAAAATACCGTTTGAATTTACATATCAATGGGAAGCATGAGTTATATCCATAATACAATTATTATTAGATACGTTCACATAAAGCGAGAAGGATCTACATGTATAGTGAGATGCCAAACCCGTCCCGAATATAGAGTGAGAACAAAGATTTACAAATTTCTGATGATTGTAGATAAGAAATTATAAGTTGACAGCATAAAATTAGGTATTATTTTTATTGTGCTTACATTAAAATGATCTCCACAAAGTCACCATCTAGTGTTTTGAGAAATATATCATTTTTATGTCGTCTAATAGCTTACAACCATAAAGTTCTCTTCATTTTTTATTTAGAGGTTTAACCTACTACTGGTATGAAGTATTCTAATAGACGATGATCGTCAGTGTGGCACTAAACTACATTTAGAATATCTAGGGTTGGTATCTGATGTATCCATTTGAAACTAATGAGTTAAAGATAAATAATAACACAATAAAATTGTACGATACTAGACCCGCAAATCAAGATATAAAACTAAACAAATTCATTGACGTCACGCGTCAATTAATATCTATCACCGGGAATTTTAAATTATGTTACCTATGTTAAATTATTTTTTATTAATAATAATAGAGCATTATATCTGGCTTTGAAATGTGTAGTTTTAAGGGGGTAAAACCTAATAGGAAACCATTGGAAAAAAAAGTGACTCATGTTCCCTATTGTGAGTTTCTATACAGGAGCCAATACATTTTCCTATATTTTATGCCGAGTTCTTCTCTTTTCGTGTTGTCGTACTATTCATACTTTTATTTTCTATCACTTTGATACAGTAGTTTTACGTCTCATGTTAAGATAACTTGAATTATTTTCATAGGGAACGACTTTCCATTGATATTTATATCTGGCGGATTTCTAAAATTTTTATTTGTTAAATTCATATGTATTCATTTTATTTTGTTCCTTCAGTTGAGTTCCTCCATTTCTTTATCATTTCTTTAATTTGGTTGTACGCTATTGACAAGTGTACTGTTGTATATTTTATTTTATTACAGTGTTTTCGATATTTGAAAAATAATACTTGTATAGTAAATAGGGCAACGAACCCAGGACTTGTCCTTGAGGCACACCAGCTGTTCTTTATTTTAATTCAGACTATCTCACTTGTTTAATTCTATACTTTCTTTTATTTCTAAAATATTTATTCTATATAACCTTTCGGATTTATACGATTCGAGCATTTGTTTGGGTTGCAGCTTATTTATCTGTTTTGGACTCTTTCAAAAGCCTGTGCTAAATCTAGGAAGATAGTTGAACAGTCTTGCTTATCTAGCACCTTTTCGATTATGTATGTGGTCCGATGTACTTGTTCGATAGTTGAGTGTTTATCTCAAACCAAATTGGTGATTAGATTCTATTGTTAGTCTTTTAGGCAAACGTTTTTCAAATAATGTTCAGATTTGTTGAATAATTTTGTGCAGTAGTGACAATTAAGCCTATATAATTCCTTCGATTGTCTTAGAAATAGATCTCAATTCGTTCGATATCGTGGTTTTAAATCCTCTACATTAATACAAGGATTGGGGTTCCACAGGATTCAGTAGCTGTTTTTGCGTTTTCATAAATGGTGTAACCAGAATCTTCGATATCAAGTGCCTATTATATGTTGGGGACCTTAAACTCACTTTAAACTCTACACTGAAGTTAACTCATAGCGGCCTCAATGCCACAGCATTATTCATGGCGCAAATCTCCTGATGTATTTGAATATAGAATCGGTGAAATTTTAATAATTAGTTACGTCATAAATATATCAGTGTACTTTTAATTTTAACGAACATATTAGTATCACCAGCAGAGTCTACGTCTTGTAATATGTAATTCTAATTCTCAACATATTAGAAATGTTATAATTATATTACAAATGTTTCTGTTATGTTTTATTTTTGATTCAGTTTTCAGTTAAAACACTTCAATCCATTTATTCAATCTGGTTTTTGCCAGTTCATTTTATGTACATCCTGATGTAGTTGAAGGAATGAATTTTATTGAAAAATGTATTTTATTCAATAAAATTTGTTATTAGAAATTTCAAGCTATTGGAAACCCATAGGTAAACATATCTGAAATAATACCGGTTCAAGTTAAGCTTCATAAGTTGTAAAGAAACGGAAATATGTGAAGTTTTACATACTAAGTTACTCAGGTGTGTAATAATTCCAGGTTATTGAACCGTCGCGTCGGCGTCGCGGCGGTTCAATGGCGATTTATTAATATACTGCCAGCGGTTCAGGCAGACAATTCCTTAAATTATGTAATATATATATATATATATATATATATATATATATATATATATATATATATATATATATATATATATATATATATATATATATATTGGTTCTTTAATTATTATATTCTTACCGTTTATTTATAAGGTAAGAAATGCAATGAATTATATCAAATTGTGATATAATTAATAGTATAATAATAAAGGTTTGTGTCATAAATTTGTAATCATTTTTATGACAGCATGATTTGAAGGCTTAAGATATGAAGCGAAGTACATCCTGGTGATAATTTTCAAATATAATGAATCGAAATGGAAACCCACAAATACCTATACAGTACATCCTTGAGGATTTCGATTTTGATTTTTTCTAGGCGAAAAGGTAAGCGTCCATGTTAAGTCATGGTAGGTTAAGGTAATAATTTAGCTTCCATGGAAACTTAAATGATTTTTATTATACCCTCCCGTCCAAAAGTCGAACAGTATTGCATTTGATCAGGTAATATCATCGTTTGAATCGTTTGAAAACTTTTTAAACGACGAATATAACACAATAAATACTACTACTATACTAGTGGTATCCCATTACACCGATCACAAATTTGGTAATGACTGTCATATAGGTACCAGAATATTATTGCTAAGTATTATAGTCGTAGTATTCTTATTCCTCGCAATTTCAATATGTTAATGATTTTAGTCCTATCGACTTCAAAAGGATGAAAACTATATCCATTAAATTAATTTATCACCTTAGTCGTATCACTTTGACAGAGAACCCCCCCAATTCTGTAGCCTTAATCGAAAGCATTGAAAACGCAAAGGGTGCATGGGTCTCCACCCTTCCGTTATAAAGGAATCTCCGTTTTCTAAATGCTTTGAAATATTAACCATAAATTACAGGAAATTAGCAGAAATCTAGGCGACTGTAGAACAGCTAAATTACTCTTTGGTTCATTTCTCACAAACCGTGGTCAAAAATTTCAAGCGGTAGCTTACAGCACGGCATTGTAGAAAAATACGCTGAGCTGCAAAACAATTTGCATCTATATGCAGGTCAATGTGCAATGTGCATTTATGCAGCAAAATATTGTGCATTTTTAGAAAATTTGTTAATCATCCGGCAGCCGTCTGCTCTTAAAGATTTTTTTTTAGAAAAGAGAATCTATATATACAAAAGAATTTTAATAAATATTTCTGAATATGTAAGTACACTATGTAGAAGTTGTACAGCGCTGGTAAAACCAGCTTTTATAAATATCAAAGTGCTATTTTATATTTCATTAATCTCTACAGACAATTAAGCAGTTACTCGTAAAAAGCCCCATGACAGCAAGGATTATATTTCTAGCTTGTCCACTCAATGGAGCCCATGACTACAATATTTAGTCGATTAGGCAGAATCTTTTCGTATATATCAGGGAATTGACAGATCCTGCTAAATCTCACTTTCTGCTGATAGGAATGTCGAGATAATTTTTTTATTTTTTAAGTTTGAATCCCCTATAAGTATTCTATAAAATCGTTCTTTAAAGTCGAAATATTTTTTTAATATACCTAAATGGATTTAACACTCGAAGTAGTTTCCACAAACACCAAAAACACTTTTACTTGGCTCGATGCGCGTTTCGCCAACCAAGTTGGCATAATCCGGAGACGATTAAAACTCATCTGAGCTTCATCAGTTCTCATCATCTCATCAGTAACTCATTAGTTTTTATCGTCTCCGGATGATGCCAACTTGATTGGCAAAAACGCGCGTCAAGCGAAGTAAAAGTGTTTTCTTCTTTGTGGAAACTACTTCGAGTGTTATCATTAAATCAAAGGTTCCAGCCCTATCTGGTTTTAAAATGGATTTAAGTAAATAAAGAATATTATTTCCCAAAAAACATTTTTGCCGCACATTATCTTTTAACTCAGTTGACGCCACAAATCCTTTATTGGGTTTACATAACGGCTAACCACTGTATATAATCGAGTAAATCTGTCACAGTATATAATCGAGTTAATCTGTCACTGTATACAATATAGTAAATACCCAAGTATATAAACACCTCACCCTAAACAGCAACCCTCATATATAAATCCTACATCCGACCTATCCTAACTTTTGCCTCCCCAGTATGGTATCCCTGTATAGCTAAGAAATACAAAAATTAGATACAAATACAACAAAACAAATCCCTCAGATTAGCACCCAAAATCAGACTAAGATCATACACCAGAACCGCCACATTACACGCCATAACTGGAACACCTATAATAGAAGAATTTATCGAAGATAGATTAATGCCGAACTTCATTAAAACATAGAAATCCAACCATACAACAATCCCTTTTACCGAAATTCATACAACCCCCGAAGCATCCCTCGCTAAACTACATATTCACGCCCTAGATAGAAAAATGCAATAAAAACACAATAAAGAACACAGAACAAAATAAAAATGAAACACTGAAAAACAAAATAGTTATTTAAGCAACAAGTGCAAAAAGTAAGTGTTTATTGCACGCGACGTGAAATTGTAAACAGCACGTCGAATGCAATAATCACTTTTTGTACGAGTTGCATACAATATTTTTTCTATGTTCATGCAAAATAAAAAAATATTTGGGTGGTAGGTATAAGTAAATATCAAATTTTATGTGTATATTTGTCATGATCACAAAATACTGTAGTAGAATGACAGATGAGTACAATAAATTTTTTTTGCAATAGGGCAATAAATAACTAGTTTTTGCACTAAATATGGTTTAATAAAGTTTAGTTTCTTTCATGAACGTAGAAAAAAATATATGTATATCCAACCAAAAGAGACATATGAACACCATAAATTAAAAGTCAAGTAAAAGATAAATATACAATAAAAGAAAACAATAACAAAAAAAGACCCCAACACGCTAACATAGATCAAGGCTTCTCTATAAATATCCAGGATTTACTTATGTATTTATGTTAATTGTATTAGTTATGGCAACTAACAAACAAATAACGTAGAATAATACTTAGTATTTCCCAAAATATCCTTAGAAAAAAATGCAATACAATAAAAACACAAAATGAAAAATAAAAAACTGAAGAAAAAGAATGTAATATATATATATATATATATATATATATATATATATATATATATTAGCTTTGAAATTCTTTGCTATTCAAATTTATTGAAAGTAATCTTGGGTTTGTAGCATTTCATTACATAGAAATAAGCAAATATATATATATATATATATATATATATATATATATATATATATATATATATATATATATATATATATATATATATATATATATATATATATATATATATATATATGTGTGTGTGTGTGTATATATAAAGGGTCCGCCAATAGGGACGCTCGATCTTTGACAGCTCATGGCGGCCATGTTGTTTGTGGTAGAGTTGGCAAACGTAGTTGTTATTATTCAGTGTATCTTCACAAATCACCATGAACCAATTCAGCCGCGAGCAACATGTGCAAATCGTTAAAACTTATTACGAAAATCATTCATCGGTTCGAGCAACGTTCCGCGCGCTCCGCCAATTTTACGGTGCAATTGATCGTCCTGCTGAGTCGACTATCCGTCGTTTGATTAACAAATTCGAGGCAACCGGTTCGGTGAACAATCAGCCAACACCGACACGTCGTCGAAACGTCCGATCTGCCCAGAATGTCGCCGCTGTGCGCGATAGTGTGCGTGAAAATCCGCGACAGTCAATTTCACGTCGCGCACAGGAACTCCGCCTTTCGGAAACATCACTTCGCCGAATCTTGCATCTGGATTTGGGCATGCATCCGTACAAGATCCAGCTGACACAAGAGCTCAAAATAAACGACCATAGACAGCGCCGTATCTTCGCTGATTGGGCTTTAGAGCAGTTGGAAGTCGACCCCGATTTTGGTCGCAAAATCATCTTCAGCGATGAGGCACATTTTTGGTTAAATGGGAATGTCAACAAGCAGAATTGCCGTTATTGGGCCGAGAACAATCCACAGGAGGTCCACCAGGTCGCAATGCACCCAGCAAAGGTAACTGTTTGGTGTGGATTTTGGGCCGGAGGCATCATCGGGCCGTATTTCTTCGAGAACGACGATGGTGTGTCCATCACGGTAAACGGCGAACGATACAGATCCATGATAACGAACTTTTTCTGGCATGAAATCGACAATATGGATGTCGAGGATATGTGGTTTCAGCAGGACGGCGCTACGACCCCACAGCGCGCGCCACAATGGATCTTCTGCACGAGCGCTTCGGAGGAATGGTTATCTCGCGCGGAGGCGACATCAACTGGCCACCGAGATCGTGCGATTTAACCCCACTAGACTATTTCTTGTGGGGTTTTCTTAAATCACAGGTCTACGCAAACCAACCACAAAACACTGATGCCCTCAAAGTCAACATACGCCACGCCATCGATGAAATACAGCCCGATTTGTGCGCCAGAGTCATTGAAAATTGGACTTCTCGTATGCGCGCCACCCAGCGAAGCCGAGGTGGACATTTGACCGATATTATTTTCCATACATAATGCCTTCGAATACTCTTTCAAACAAAAAATAAATTTCATTTATACCTCTCACACAACTTGCTTTATTTCATTTTAAAGATCGAGCGCGCTTATTGGCGGACCCTTTATATATATATATATATATATATATATATATATATATATATATATATATATATATATATATATATATATATATATATATATATATATATATATATATATATATATATATATATATATATATTAGCTTCTAGGTTCTTTGCTATTCATATTTCTTTTGTGAAAATAAATCTTGGGTTTATAGCGATTCATTACATAGAGAATTAAGCAAAAATAAATGAATAATAAGGATGACACACCAGTTGTATATTTAGACATATATACGGAAACGAACCATTTAGAAGTTGTACAAGTTCTTTCACCTTCATTGAGGATCTTCAGGAGTGGTGTCCGACCTGTTTCATTGATTATTTATGTTTGAATTTATAATATTAACTATTTTAAATTCAAGTATAAATTCCTATAGTCAGGTACTTTGAAGGTACCTACTTGCTGAAATATTTTCGATAATAGTACCAGATATGCATTTTGCAATTTAATAAATCATTGAATATAAGGAGTTTAATGATATATAAGAGTTTTTGGTAAGAGAAAGTGGAGGTTTTTCTGACTAGTCATTGATACTTCATTTAGTATAGATACAATTACGAAATCTATGAGATATTCAAAACAATATTCTGACTGTAAAATTATACATTTCCATAATATTATCTGTCACCTCGTTTGCTTCTTGTATAGGTATTTGAGGCGCCTCATATTTTTTGCCAGCACAAGTAAATATATATATGCAAAGTATAACTCAAGACATATTTGTATAACTTCACCGAAATACAAACTGCAAACACCGAATTGAATTTGTTGTCTCATATTGCTCCGCTGCATTTCGAATTCTTACGTACATAATGGAACAGCCCAATTTGGTAGCAAAACTTGATGTAGATGCGAGGGATGCGAAGTTTTCAGTTATATTCACACTAAAATATGAAAACTCTGAACTTTACATATCGTCAGAAGCACACGACGTCCTTTGAGTTATCCACCGAGGAATTGCAGCACGTATTATTTGTTAGCATAACATATGAAATTGGTGTACCTATTTTATGTTTACATGGAGTGTGTTATCCAAATATTTTGGAATCCAAGTACTATTTTAGTTAGAAATAATGTTAATGCTTATATTTTAATTTATGATTAATTAAAATATAACTTAATAGTTCTCAAGCAGTGATTTCATCCTTAACATGGTATTTAACATATTTTTTAAAATTTACATATAATTTAATATTTATATAGGCACAGCATTAATTGTACCTTACTTGGTTTTATGCAAAAAAAAACTGAATTACATTACATAATGCCTAGCAGAAGCAAAATAATTTTATGGTAATTTAGCTCACCATGGAAGCCTAATGATTTAAGTCAATCACCATGGTCAGGTAAGGGACCACGATGATAGATAAATGATGAGCTAAATGATTATCTCATACTTCCATGAAAATGAAGGTAGACCTGAACGGGTTCAACCTTTGGGCTTTTGAATGATTGTTGTCACCAATTACTTCACCTGCTATCCCAGTGCGTTGATATTAAGCTTTGGATAAGTGCTTCATACGTAAAGACACACTTACCAGTTATATATCTGGACATATATACGGAAACGAACCACTTAGAAGTTGTACAACTTCTTTCACCTTCGTTGAGGATCTTCAGAGTGATGTACGATTTGTTTTATTGATACTACCTCAACACTTTTAGTGACATTTTATGACATTAATATTTTAAATTCATGTATAAATGATCAATAAAACAAATCGTATATATTTCAAGTTCTTCGCTATTCACATTTGCTTTGTGACAACAAATCTTAGGTCTGTATCAATTCATTACATTCAGAAATAAGAAATTATATGAATAATAAGGAAGACACACTTACCAGTTGTATATCTGGACATATATACGGAAACGAATCACTTAGAAGTTGTACAAGTACTTTCGCCTTTATTATTGAGGATCTTCAGAATGATGTACGGGATGTTTAATTGATAATTTATACTTTAAATTTCGTATTAATACTAACCATTCTCACAGTGACACTTTTATGTGGCATTAGTTTTGACGGAACTCAAATTCATAGAAAACGTGAAATTTCAAGTATAAATTATTCATAAATTAAACATAAACAAATCGTATATCACTGAATAGACAAACAAGAATCCGATACGGATACAGTGCATCATTTGCATGCGTTGGGGGCATAAAAACTGCACGGAATTTTGTCAAAAAGTGTCACACATGTGGCATCATGATCAAACATGATGAAGAAAACACAAATTTGAGTAACACGATCAATGGTAAATGGAAGCGGAAAGGCAATGGCAAAATAAGCACGGCCTAAATTATATTGCCTTCTTACCTCAACCGCTGTGGCCATCTCACCAGCACTAACTACTATAGGAGAGTTGGCGCCACTGCAGTATTTTAGAAATATAATTTTTTGAGTTCTATAGTATGTTGTTTTGAAGATATTATTTTGTTAATTTGAAAAAATATAGAATAAATATTTTATTAAACATTAATACGCTGATTGATTTTGTCGTAGAGTTGAAAATATTACCTTCCAAAAAAACTATGGCCAACTATCCTAGACTTCACAAATGTAATACTAATACAAGTAATATTTTGACCTATTTTTTTACACACTTTGTAACTTTTATTGAAGTTAAAGGGGATCAAGTACTATACCACAGCCATAATATATAGATAAGCTGTAATGTAGGGGTAATATTTGGCCATATCATGCCCGCAACTGGCTTTCCAATATTTCAGTAGTGATTTGGTATTACCGCGAAACCGAACCAAAAAAAATCCATTTAGGATTTTTTAATTAACGCGGAGCGACCTACAAAAAATGATTAATATAGCTGCAACCGAATGGGTAAATTTTTTGCGGACTACATAAACCGCTGGAACGCAAATCGTGTATAACGGGACTCTAAGTTATAAAGCGTTTTAATTGAAATTTTTAATGCTATCGGGTTCTGTAAAAGCAGAAAAACGTCGGCAATAGTCGCAGACTCTTCGGCAATCCGTTTCTTTATTTTTCCGCTTTTCTTATTGATTCTAATGAATTAAGACGGCGTGCTTTCATCTCATAGCGCTTTTCTTAATTGCGAGGAAACTTTTTTTTTTGTTGCAGAGGGGCCACAGAAGATCGCACGGTATTATCTAAACAGAAAATTTAATGGTGCGCAAAGGAAGTGAGTTTAGATCTTATGTTCTAATTCAACCAGTGGCGCAGCAAAAAAAAGTTCAGTCGGGTCGAGCTATACATATTGTCTAACTTTTTTCTGCAGATTTTTATTTTTACAGTTATTTGTCACATTGCACATTTGCGTCCCAAAAAGATACCTTTCTAAAATTTCTTATAAATAACGCTGTAATTAATATATCGTAATTTTTCAAACGGATTGTGGTAAAGGGGATCTAACTCGTTGATTGAAGGACTTACATTTTTTAATCAACCCTCTGAACAAAATCAACTTCTCACTTGCGCGATCGCATTTTTTTATAACATATTGTTAATATTTAGCGACCATATAATTGACTTTTAGTTCGAAACTATTTAACGCACATGACGCATCTTCCGGTAGCTTATTAACAAGCAAACAAAAACTTTTCGGAAAGTTTCGATTCTATATTATTTGCAGATATTTGCAGATGTGTGTTTAAAACTTGTTTTATTTGCCATTATTCATGACAAAAAAAGTTTAGTCATTGTTTATTAGCACGTTAATAAAGTAGTATTAAATTGACAGATTTTTAAATTACTGGATCCACAAAAAGTAGTAACTTGTTCACAGTGTGCAAACACGTAACAATATACTAAATGGGTATTCATTAATTATTAGAATCTTAAATGCTTGGGTGGGAAGAACATGGATGAAAATGATGTAATTAAATGCTAGGGCAATTATCAGGATTCAGAATCAGATACCCTTACATCATTTCGTCCCTCCTTCCCCTACTAT